>CABHPQ010172909.1:8526-40391 GCA_902168405.1 Peromyscus aztecus
GTGTGTGTGTGTGTGTGTGTGTGTGTGTGTGTGTGTGTGTGTGTGTGTGTGAGAATGCAGGTGCCCATAGAGACCAGATTCCCTGGATCTGGAGTTAAAGGTATTTGAGGGCCTCCTGATATTGGTACTGGGCACCAAACTCTGACCTCTATAAGAGCAGCAAGCCTTCTTAACCACCGAGCTATCTTTCCAGTGTCAAAAGTCAATCATTTTTCAACCTACTAAATGTCAAATCACCTGACCACCCCCATAAAGTTACCAGATTAACGACTAAGCTCTGACAATGGACGAATCATGGGTGAAAATGTCAAGTACTCATGGAAAGATCTAGGCTGTGGAGCATGGAGAGTATTTGGCCACCATCTTTCTACCACAGTTGATCATTCCTCATTTTCCCTTTGACAAGCCTGAAGCCTGGGGTAGGCTTTAAAAATAGATAGAAGCACCATGTCGAGGGCTTTGGAAAGCATCTCAGTCTTTCTTCTTACGTTTCAAAGACAAGGTCGCAGCCTGTCAAGGGTGGACCCCATTCCTAGAAGTCACTTTTGACTTTGTGATGCCCTTCTGCCGAGGCTGATGGTATCAAAACAGAGCACGAACAGCTGGGAGGCATCATGTGACTCTCGCAACCTCTGTGTGTCCCCAAGCAGAACTGTGTCATCCACAAACATAAACCAGAATTCTTTTGTGGGAAATGACCTTCCGTGAAAGCCAGGATTGTGTCAGCTCTGAGCAGCAGTGGCTTTGTAACAGAAGCCAGCGTGGGGGCTGAGGAAACAGAGGAAGGCAGAAAGAAGGCTCGCCGCCGAACAGAAGAGGTCCAGAATAGAGAAAGAGAGCGGAAGAAGAAGTCATTGAAAGCGAAGGTTTTGCTAACAGGAGGCTCACCCAAGCAAAGCAGCCACATGAGTGTCCTGGAAGTTGCACTTTCAACGGTCAGGAATCTGCTTCCAACTCTAAAAAGCCCACCCTCCCCCATGGGTACTGTAGAAATGTGTTTCTTACAATGCATTTCATTTTTACAGATCTTATTATTATTGGCTCAACTTTATAAAAGATAAGAAACAAAAGAGAGAGAGAGAGAGAAAGACAGGGGGGAGAGAAATTGAGAGGGAGGGAGGAAGGAAGGAAGGAAGACTGAGATGAGCTTGGAAATATGAAAGGTTGCATCAAGGTAACCCTGACCCACTGGCCCCAGGTTTCCTTTGAATTGTGCTGTTAAGATCACAGAACAATATGGGAAAGGAGCCAGACTTCATGGTACATTACAAGGCACGAGAATTATTTCCCCAGCCCCATAAGGTAGGCAATGCCACGGACCACTGCCTCTCCAGGAGATGAAGAAATACTTTCGGTCTTCTGGAGAAATTTTGTTCTAGTACTTGCAAAGTATATGTGGATTTCATTGCATTTGTATCAATATGGCTCTCTCCCTCACTGACATGTTTTGTAGAAGGCCTCTTTCCTTCCGCTGACAGTATTGTAGGATGGTCTAACACATTGTTTGAGGGTTTAAAGCTAGTTTGATCTGCTTAAGGGGCCCCCTGGGAGTAGGATCCATCCCCACAATTTCATTGGTGGTCAAAAGTCCCAGTTCAAGGCAAGGTTCACACTATATCCACTTAGACTAAAGAGTGCATGAGCTGGCTTTTTGGAGCTCATTACCTATGGTGGGACACCTTGCACAGCCTTGAGGCAAGGGGAAGGGCTTAAACTTGCCTCAAGTGAATGTCCCAGGCTCTGCTGACTCCTCATGAGAGGCCTTACCTTTTCGGAGGAGGGAATGAGGGATGGGTTGGGGGGGGGTTGGGAGGGGTGGGAGGAGAGAAGAGAAGGGGATCTGTGATTGGTATGTAAAATGAATAAAGAAAATTCTTAATAAAAAAAAATCAAGATATTTTTCTGTTACAGAGGAGAATGTTCCAGAAATATCTTTGAGGCAATATCAGTTTTATTTCCCCATGATGGGAAGCAGTCTGCTAGTTACTACCATTCTTAGAAAATTAGGTTTGTGTCCATTTTATGACAGATAGGAACCATTCCAAACTACTGTAATATACGTTCTCTTGTTGGCCTTTAAGGTCCATAATAACTGGTAGACAGCCAACTGATGTAAGATCCAGCCCCCATGGACTCTATGTAAAGCTCAGATTTTCTCTTGTTTACTTCTCTCTCACAGACCTCAGGCATGTCTCTTTCTGTAGGGTATTTTTTAGATGTCATTGGAGAGTTTATTTTAAATTGTCCAGTGTCACACACATTCAGGCAAAACACCCACACATATAAGAAATAAAAATAAATAAATACATCAAAATTACTTAGTGTCAGACCATCACAGGGAGTGGACAAGACCTTTTATCAGTTTCCGTGGTCCTGAGTCAACTTCAGAGAGACGTGGGAAATATTAATTCTTGCAAAGGCAAGGTTCACACTATATCCACTTAGACTAAAGAGGGAAGGAGAGGAGTACACTATTGAAACCCAGAAAGGTTTCATCAGACTTTTCACTTTGGTGACAAAATATCTGTCATACACATCATAAGGGGGGAAGGTTTGTTGTTGTTGCTGTTGTTCATGGTTTCAGTCTATCATGGCCAACTCCATTATTTCTGAGGCAGAGTGTCATGGCGGCAAGAGTCTGTGTCAGAATCACTTCATGGTGAGTCAGAAAGGGCATATAGAAAGGGACCAGGGCAAGATACGTACCCCCAAAGACAAGCCCCTGACTGCACCCTGCCTCTTACTCTTCACCATCTTCCCATAAGCCATCATATTTTGAATCCACTGGATAGGTCAAGGACCACTGGGTTCCAATTATTTTTCCAAAAGCCATTAGCTGGACACCAAGTAACTAATACATGACCCTTAAGGGGACATTTCATATTCAGACCATCATGTTCTGCCCTTGAGCTCATGTCTATATCATAATTCATTTGTTTCATATCCAATATTTCCTATACTCCTAACAATTTCATTGGTGGTCAAAAGTCCCAGTTCAAACTCTCCTCTAAGACTCAAGGCAAACAAACAACTGTGCTTCAAGTCCAAGTTTCATACTCCCTCAGATACAATGACACAGAGTAAATATTCCCATTTCAAAAGGGAAGAATAGAAGAATAACAAGGAAGAATCAGAAAAGAGCTAGAGAGAAAGCCTGCCGACAGTTGGTCCTGTAGCTCCATCCTTCAGCATCTGGGGCATGTGTTGGCATGATATGACCTCCTATGCACTCGGGTAGCTCCACAGAGATTCTGGTCATGTCACTCATTGGCCTCACAGGCCTTCCTTTGAAATCTATGTGGAAACCTCACAACTATCTCTTACATTCTGCATCACTACAAAACTAGCATCCTATAGACAACATGAAGCATGAAGGTCTATTCCCTGACTCACATGGTAGCTGGATACTCTTGGACCATGACTTGAATACTTGGGGAGCTGAGCTCAGGGGAAGCAGCTTTGTAGGTGGTCCTGTATGATCAGGGTGTCATAGAGGCTCTTTCTTCTCAAAGGGACGTCTTTTCAATGAGTTTGTTCTTTTATACACTTCAGTTAACAACACATGGGGTCTATCCAATCTCTCAGCTGCTCTCAAAGCATCTTTATTGTTATCCTGATACAAACCAATTGGCTTATTTTTCCCATGCTAGAAAAGAAAGGCTTTTATTTGGAATGAGAAAACATACACACACACACACACACACACACACACACACACACACACACACACTCACACACACGAGAGAGAGAGAGAGAGAGAGAGAGAGAGAGAGAGAGAGAGAGAGAGAGAACAAGGCACACAGAGAAAAAGACCCTCTGCAAAACAAAAGGACTTGGGAAACCAAAGCCTTGTCTCTTCGACCATACCTTCGTCATCACCAGGCATTTAGACCTGCAGTCAGTAAGAAACAGAATGGATTCTCTGAATCAGAGAGAGAAACTAACGGCTTAAATAATATTCATCATGGTTGGGTGATCAGAGAACCAATCAGAGACATGGAGAAGACACAGGGAGGCTGACGGCACTGCAGTGTCTCCAAGTCTGGATGCTCTTGGCACATGGGGCTGGACAGTTCATTGTATGGGACTGAGATATACTGTAGGATGTCTACCTCCTTAGCAATCAGTATAAATGGGCAAAAGAAAGTGTAAGAGATAATGTCACAAACATTTGAAAAGCAATGCATAATAGATCCTTAAACCTCAACTAGCGTAGAGTAGGTTCAATACAAAGGAAATTACACTGAGATATATACACTTAATGGTAAGTCCAAGATACTGATATTCATTATTTAGTTATTATAGCCACCAAAATAGTGAGCATGGCTCCTTGTGTTTTTCAAATGCCTTTTAAAACATGAGACTACTGAGTACAAAGGTACTCCCTAACCTGGGTATATTGGCATTTAGGGCAGTGATTCTTTGTTGTATGAAGGTGTGCTGGGTATTGAAGATGTTCAATAACATCATTGGACTTCAATCAATCAATGTCAGGAGCATTCCTACCCAAGACACAATAACTATAAATATGTCAAACATTATAAAATGTCTCTTGAGTGTGTATGGCGGAGAGGGGGATCATGTGCCTTATGTCCAGTGAGATCCACTCAGATTTGACTTAGCAACTATTAAATAAATCCCCCAAAGCAGGAAGCATGATATCCAAAACAAAGAGGTAAAGAAAAATTGTGACTGCTTTGGGAGGTTGTGGGACCTTTAGGAGGTGGCGTTTGGTTGGATGAAGTGAGTTGTTGATGAGAAGGAAACAACTTAGTCCCACTTCTTCCTGAACCCCTAATTCTTCCTGACTGATGTCGTATAACCTGCCACTACCCCCTACACATTCGCACCTCTGCACCTGCAAGCCCACCCACCATCAGGTTTTTCCTGCCGTATGGATGGTGTCTCCTGACCCGTGAGCCTGAGTAAGTTCTTCTTCCTGAGATGTTTCTCTCTAGTAGCTTGTTCAAGGACAAGAAATGTAACTAATACAGAGTTAAACCCTCACCTCATTTTCTATATCAAGATAAATTCCAGATGGGCTGATACCTAGATTAAAAACTGGAATCATAAAATGTTGGAAGAAAACATACAGGAATTTTAAAAAGTAGCATGAGTTTATGGAACATCTTTTCATATATATAAAATATAATATTAAGCAAGGTGACCCAAACTCAGAAAGAAGAACACTGCACATTTCCCTTATATGTGCATTCTAGCATATAATCTATACATGTACACATGTAAACAGGTTTTGGTGTAGGTATGATCCTAAAATTTAGACGATCAAGAGATAGTGATAGGAGATGATGAGGAAGAAGAAAATATGAGCGAAAGGACACACAAGGTATGAAGGAGCTAGAGCTTATTTGTTTGTTTTAATTCCATCATACTGCTTGCTTTCTTTCGTGTGTGTGTGTGTGTGTGTGTGTGTGTGTGTGTGTGTGTGTGTGTGTAAAATGGGTAAGTGAATTCAAGTTGAAGTACCAAGAACCATTTTGTACTCCATAAGAACACAACATGTGTTATTCCCCCCAAGCAGCGATTGTGAAGGTTGGGTTTTCTCTTTTAACACCATTGACCACTAGTGCAATAGCAATTGGACGGGACTGGTCAGTGAATACATTTGCTGCATCGATCCACTGTGGTAATTTGAATGAGATGCCTTCACAGTCCCGGCATTTGAACACGTGGTCCACAGTTGGTAGCTGTTTAGGGAGGTTGGAGAGGCATGGCCTTGCTGGAGATAGTACATCACTGGAGGTGGGCTCTGAGGTCTCAAAAGACTCTCATTTTGAATTTGCTCTCTCTGCTTCAAGTACACACCAAGACCTTATACAGAAAGGCAAACAGGTTTGGATCAGGTGGATGCATCTGCCAGGCAAATGGCATGTGCCTGTAACCCCATATCGTGATACGTACATTTACAATTGTGTTATAATTTGGAACTAGAACGTTCCCAGGGTCTCAGATGTGAAAGGTTTGGTCCTGACTGATGGTGTTGATTGAAGATTGTGAAGCCTAGTTGGAAGAAATCAGCCAGTGGCCATGGTGGAAGTATTCTTGAAAGGTATACTGGGACCAAAGACAGCTAATTCTTTCTCTTTCTGCTTCCTGGCTGCCAAGAAGTAAGCATCTTCTTCTACCACGTGATTCAGCCTTATGTTCTGCCTCACCACAAGCCCAAAGCAATGGAGCCAAGCAACCATGACTGAAATCTCTGAAACCAGAAGCCCAAGTAAATCTATCCTCCTTTAAGTGAATTTTCTTGGCTCTTTTATTTTAGTGAAAGTCGGTAACAAATGTATAGACTTACTAAAATTCGTCAAACTCTATACTTCAAATGGGTGAATTTTATGATTTATAAAATATATCTCAGTAATGTTTCTAGATACAGAAACCAAAACCTAGTTTATTACTTTTGTTAAAAAAAAAAATTTCAAGTGCTTAAATGAATCGGCCTTTCATGAAACCAGAAGCTAAGAAGGTGAGACAGGAGGAACTTGAGGACTTGGGATGCTTGGAAACCTGGCCACCCGGAACAATGGCCACCAGAACCCATGGTAAGACTCAGGTAAGTCAGTCTCTAAAGGGTCAAAAGCGATGTAAAGCAGGGCTCAGCAATGGAGAAAAGGCAGGTAACTGGGTGGAAAAGAAAAAGGATTCGTGCAGCATCACGCAGGTGTTCTGCTTAGCTATGTGAAGATACAATTTTATTCTTTAAAATGTCTCCCCAAAGCATTATGTCCTAGAAAAGCACGCTAACATTGTTCTTACCACATTCTGTCTTTAGGAATCATAGGTGCTGGAGAGTTACAGTAAGTCCATTTGGAGTCCTGATGTCAGACACAGGAGTATGCTAAGAGTGTGTCCTGCCCCTTACACATTGCAACATCCATATATTTGAGAGGAACCTAAGCAGAGTTCTCTTAGTATTTCCTGCTGAATGGTATCTTTTTATTTATTTGTTTTGTTTTTTCCAGAAACGGTTTCTCTGTATAGCCCTGGCTGTCCTGGAACTCATTCTGTAGCCCAGGCTCGCTTCAAACTCACAGAGATCAGCCTGCCTCTGCTTCCCAAGTACTGGAATTAAAGATGTGCACCACCACTGTCTACTGACTTTTTAAATCTTAAAAATAAAACACTGTAAGCCTCAGTCACGGTGTTATCCACAATGTTGTGAGAATTCCTTTCCTAGGGAGATAGAAACAACATCCACCTCCTTTTCATAAGGTCCCAATGACAAGCCAAAATAGGATTCAGTCAGAGTTCCCCATGGGTAACCAACGAATTTATTGGGTTATTTACAGAGCATGAGGGAGTTGATACTGTCAGAAGCATGGGTAACTCTAAACCCTCAATGGAAAGTCTTCAGTGGATGATGACTTCCCCATAGCTAAGTAGATGGAGCTTCCTTCTGTTATTACTCTCCAGCCTATGTACTCTAGAACCAGGGCAGAACTGCACATGGATGGCTGAGAAGAGTAGCTAGAATCTCAGAGAATACCCTCCCCACCCCTTCTTCCTATGAGAGACAGCAACAGTCAGTGAGCCTGATTGTAATGGCCTCTTGCAAGCAGGCACAGCTTATCTGATGAAGACGGTGGCTGTTTTGCTCAGAGGACCACATCTTACAATACACGGTAATTCTCTCCCTTCACCCCTCTTTTTCCCTGTGAGGGCAAATCCCTGGCTAAATCTGTCTATGTGAAACCAGTTACCCTGCTTAAATACAAGCCTCCATCCAAACAATTACAGAATATGACAGCAGGGGTGTGGTGGTGCACACCTTTATTCCCAGCACTTGGGGGACAGAGGCAGAGGCAGGTGGATCTTTGTGAGTTCCAGGTCCAGCCTGGTCTAAAAAGTAAGTTCCAGGACAGCCAGGGCTGTTAAACAGGGGAACCCTGTCTTGGAAAGCCAAGAGATAAATAAATAAATAACCAAATAAATAAAACTTTAAAGAGAGGATTACTGAATCTGTTTCTCTATTACTAATTAGTTTCAAATATCATATTCCATGCCATCAAATTCACATTTGGGTGGGAAACTGATGTTTCCATTAAGACATTTCGCAAGAAGGAAGATGGTGAATCAAAGCTAAGTATTTGAAAAACCTATGTTCTGTGTCTCAAGTCCTTAGCTGCATATGGACACTGGTGAACTCAGTATTAGGTTTCTGTTACTTAGTCATTGTGAGGAGCAACTCTTGCCCAGATTTAGTTCAAGACATTAATCAATAATTTAATATTTCCTAGAAGTTTATTCTGAGTATCTTTCCCACCAGTTAAAACATCTTATCTATTTTAAAAGAACAAATCAATATCTGTTTTCTTAGGGTCTGTTATTGCTATTTTTGTGGTTCATCTAATATGACTATGGTAAGGAACAGAGTGCAGTCATCACAATGTGTGTGTGTGTGTGTGTGTGTGTGTGTGTGTGTGTGTGTGTGTGGTATATGCACAGGATTGTATATGTGGATGGCAGGCTGTCCACCTTATTTTTGGAGATAGGATGTTCCACTAAACATGGAGTTTTGAGTTTCAACTAGCATCAGGGATCCACTACCCTGTCTCCGGTTCTGGAGTTATAGGCACAGACCCTGCGGCTGAGATCTGAACTCAGGCCCTAAAGACTTACCCATGGAGCCATTTCCCTAGACTCAAAGTAGAGACTTTCGGGGGAGACTTAAATAGAGCAATTTTCACTAAAATTATTTGCACTTTCTGTGTCTTTCTCACCCCCCCCCCCCCCCCCCCCCCCCCACCCCCACCACACACACACAGTGATCATACCTATGTTTGTAAACCTCAGACTACATCCTAGTCAGTGTTCAATACACATTGGATCAATGACAATAAATGTTCCAACTGTGGAGAAAGTCGTCTGTCATCTAGTCAATAGTCATCCTTATAGAAAAGGCCACTCTAGCCTCTCTCTCCTCTTTGACAACGACCTTGATTTTTTCAGCTCATGAGAAAGATCTATACCCGCTCCTGGCAGCAAACCGCAGTCACGTCAAGCAGCCCTTGGAAGCTGATTCCCCAAGATACTGGGCTATGGATGCTCAGGGAAAGCAGTTATGACCTTGACTTTCCAAACTCCTCTCACTTTCTTTTAAACAAGACCACATCAATAGGCAAGGTCCTTTGCCTACACTCCTCCTTCTCAACTTCAATAAGTGGAGTCCTGGGAGCAGCCATCTTAGGACCACAACACAGGGAGACAAAAAACAACACATTGAAAATGGCGGAGATTCAGAAAAATTGAAAGAATCCACAACAACATGACTAAGTAATACACCAGGTGAGGGAAAAGTATTGACGCTATTGGAGGTGGGTAGTCCCTTACTTACAGCCATTCATTACTTAAAGGCATGTAATAGGAAATACACCTACTTGGTTGCTGTGGGATGTCTTTCTGTATTGTGGTGAATGTGTGCATGGCTCCCATTGGATAATAAATAAAGCTGTTTTGGCCTATGGCAAGAAAGGTTACAGCCAGGCAGGAAATCCAAGCAGAGATACAGAGAGAAGAAAGGCAAAGTCGAGAGAGACACCAGCCCACCACCAAAGAAGCAACAAGATGCCAGCAGACCGGTAATGCCATGGCCACGCGGTAACATATAGATTAATAGGAATGGGTTAATTTAAGATGAAAGAGCTAGCAATCAAGAATCTGAAGTCATAGGCCACACAGTTTATAATTAATATAAACCTCTGAGTGATTATTTTGTAAGTGGCTGTGGGACTGTGGGCCAGGGAAGGACTGAGAAACTTCTGGCTACACTTGGTTATAGGAAAGACCATTGCTGGATCTTCCTACCCACTCCTTCATTCCCCATGCCCCATTTTCTATGCTGGATTTCCACATCTTCCTCAGTTCCCTTCTGTTTTAGTTTTCTACTGCTGAATAAACATTTATATGTGCCCAGAACTTTAAAACACCACAAATTCATCATTCACAGTTTCTAAAGAACAGGAATCTAAGCAAACTGAACTGAGTCCTCTGCTTGGGGTACCAGGGGCTCAAGTCAATTGTAGGTAGGGCTTCATACCTTTCTGGAGCTTCAGGTCCTCTTTCCAGGTCATGTGGTTGCAGCAAATTTGGTTCTCATAGAACTAAGGTCCTCATTTTAATGTTAGCTCCCAGGGAAGAGTAGAATTTCTGGAGCCCTTAATTTTTAACCTAGCAGTAAAATTCTGCGTTGGATTCTTGTCTCACTTCAAATCTCTGGCTTTGTTTGTTGCTAGACACTGATTTAAAGGGCTTATGTTCTCAGGTCAGGCATGCCAGGATAATCACTCTATTTCAAGATCAAGTGACTGGGACCTTAATTACATCTATAAAATCCCTTCCCAGGGGTACTAAGTTAGCATTTAATTGAATAAATGGGAAGCAGTGTAGGATACATCAGGACTGGGAGTTATCCTGGAATTCTGTCATCCATACTCCTCCCCTGTGTGTGTGTGTGTGTGTGTGTGTGTGTGTATACAGATATATGTACATGTGACTGTAGATGTTTGTGGAAGCCAGAGAACAACCTTGGATGTCATTTTTTAAGGGACCTTTTTTTCCCTAGATGGGATCTCTTATTGGCTTGGAACTTATCAAGTAGGATAAGCTGAGTAGTCATTGAATCCTAGGGATCCACTTGTCTCCACCTTCCCAGGGCAGAAATTACAAGCATACACCACTGCATCTGGCTTTTCAAAATGGGTTCTGGTTATTGAATTCAGGTCCTTGTGCTTACAAGTCAAATGCTTTACCAACTGAATTATCTCCCCAGCCCCTGCCATATCTTCCCAAAGGCAAAGGAGGGCCTTATGCATCTTCCCTAACTTGCTGCCTTTCTTCCCACTATATCCTTGGAATTCACCCTACTGACAGAAGTTCTGTTAATACTTAATTATATCAGTGATTCGGGGCATGTGTCAAAAGCATTATAAAGCACAGGTATCTTTATGGGCTATCCTTGTAGAATATTAGCCAAAGGTTTATTTCTTTTTTTAAAAATTATTTATTTATTATGTATACAACATTCTAGCACCATGTAACTTTGCAGGCCAGAAGAGGACACCAGATCTCATTACAGATGACTGTGAGCCACCATGTGGGTGCTGGGAATTGAACTCAGGACCTCTGGAAGAGCAGCCAGTGCTCTTAACCCCTGAGCCACCTCTCCAGCCCCCAAAGGTTTATTTCTAGTGGTTGTCATTTAGCAAATGTAAGGGGATGCCAAGAATCAGCGATACTCTTTTTTGTAATATTTCTTGTATGTCAACTGTATGAGTTTTTTTTACCCACATGTATATCTGTGTATCATGTGTTTTCCTGTACCAACAGAGGGCATTGGGTCCTCTGGAACTTGAGTTATAGATGGTTGTGAGCCACGGTATGGGTGCTGGGAATAGAACCCAAATCCTCTGGAAGAGCAGCCAGTACTCTTAACAGGTGATCCATTTCTCAAGCACAAGAATTTGTGGTGGTCTTAAACAGTACCAGATACATGGGCCACATGAATCATTTCTCTCCTGTAGAATGACTACATCAAGGTACCAGTATGGCCTTTCTGGAGGTAGCCTGTGTCTGTTGATTGAGATGAGGGCATCTCAGCCTGAAAGAAGATGCTCTGTCTCAGTCTCCACAGACCTGGCTGGAAGGCACCCAGGCAGCATCACAGCTTGACCTCTCCATCTACCTAGTCCTACAAAATGACTCATTGAAACTGAAATCACACAGTGCATTAATAGACACGAATCACATGGCTAAAAACCATTCAGGATCTGATGAGGAAGGATGAATTTGTCCACAGGGAGACCCACTGGGTTCACTATTCTAGAAAACACTCCCAGCATAGTCAGGGACCACCTGAAGTGCTTGATAGTCAGTGAGAGCAACAGCAGCAGAAATCTCAAAAGCACTTAAAATTCTCACCAAGGTTACGACACGTAGGACCTCTGATCAAAAGGATTCTCTTATCAGTGAATAATTAGCCTTTTTTTTGGGAGGGGGAAGGAAAACAGTACAGTGTATTCATCATTGGGTGAATATTTACAACTAATTACTTGTTTTATATTCAACTCAATTCAAGATTAAAAAGGATGAGCCGGGCTGGAGAGATGGCTCAGAGGTTAAGAGCACTGACTGCTCTTCCAGAGGTCCTGAGTTCAATCCCCAGCAACCACATGGTGGCTTCCAACCATCCGTAATGGGATCTGGTGCCCTCTTCTGGCCTGTAGACATACATGCAGACTATACATTGTATACATAATAAATAAATAAATCTTTAAAAAAAAAAAAAAAAAGGATGAGCCTAGTTTCTTTCAACCCTACTCTTTTTAGATGCAAAGGTCTCAAAATAGTGATGGAGATTTACTCTCTATGCAGAAAATACAGCTACCATGCTGTTTCCACTGAATTTTCTTTGTGTATCAATTGGAGTGTCCCCCATGTCTCTCTCCGTGGATATCACCATACATAGACAGGACTAATTAGACTCAGTAGATTAAAAATACACACACATGGATTTGGAGGGAATCTGGGAGAGAATTGGGGGGAGGAACGAGGATAGATGTAATCAAGATACATTGTATATACATGTATGAAATGTCAGAGAATAAATAAATGTAAAGCTAAAACTTAAGAAGATATAGTGACTGATAATTGAGTATGAAGTGACAATAAATCATAGGCAACTGCATCTGGTTTTATGGTATCAAGATAAAATGCTCCTGGTTACAATTATCTATTTTTGAGGATGACCCATCTTCCTTGATTATCAGATCTTGTGTTTCATGAGCATTTTCTCCCGCTGTCCCATCGATGACTTTGTGTTTATTCTTCTGATGTCCCTAGTAAGTAGGAAAGCCATACACGCTATTTTAGTTTTGTGGAGGAGGGATCTGACAGCCAAGACACGGTGGTCTGCTCTTCTGACTGTCTCAGGGCACCTTGCTGCAGCGATTGTGCAAGGTATTATTAGCTTCGTGCACATGCTCCTGTGTCAGCCCATTTGTTACCCAAGCGCCAAGTGCTGATGCATACTTTCGGCAACGTGATGATGCTTCTTCCTTTATATGCGAAGTGGCTCTTGTTGCCATTAGCTGATCAGCTGCCATCTGAGCTGTGATCTGTCACTAGACACATTTTCCTTAAAGTCCTGCCAAACAACAAACCTGAGATACGTGATGCACCTGCATAACCTTTATTGATCTCATTAAAGTTGATACAGTGAAGGGTTTTTCTCCCTGTATATTTTAAGATTAACACGTTCAGATGGCCATGAGCAGAAGGCTATGGTTTGGATGCGAAGTGTTCCCCCAAAGACTCATATGTTGAAGGCTTGGTCCCCCGTGCTAGCAGTGTTCAGAGGTGGAGCCTTGGGGAAGGGACAGACTCACAGAGGTGCTGCCTTTGTCAGTGGATTAACCCACTGGATAGGCTGCTGTGAGAGAGGAGAAATCCGGTAGATGAGGCCTAGTTGGGGAAGTAGGCCACAGGAGGCCTACAGCGTCTTTGAAGGCCTTTGCCCTGCCCCTGTCCTGTTATTCTCTCTCTCTGCTTGCTAGTGCAGTGAGATTTCCTCTGTCATTCCTCCATGACCAGTCTGCCTCGTCAGAGGTGTCATGAAGCTAAGTGACAATGCATTGAGACCTGTGAGTGAGTTCAAACAAACCTTCCTTTACAAATGTTCAGATCCAAACCACCTGAGGTAAAGAACTGATAGACACTCATTTAATGGTATCCTATGGATTAAATGCATGATTATTTTGCTCAAAGTACTCTGTGTGGGCCTAGAGAGATGGCTCAGCCCGTAATGTGCTTGCTGTATAAGAACAAAGATCTGAGTTCAGTCTCCCAGAACTCATGTAAAGGAAAAAACCAACAAAACAAAAACCCAAAAACCATGTTTATAATGTCTGTTCTGGGGAGGTAGAGACAGAGGATCCTCAGGGTAAGTTCCAGATTCAGTGAGAGACCCTGCCTCAAAAATTAAAGTGGAAAGTAATTAAGGAAGACACATAACACCAGCCTTTGGTTTTCACACATACATGCACACTGTGGTGTGAAAGAAAATGGCACCCAAAGGGAGTGGCACTATTAGGAGGTGTGGTCTTGTTGGAGGAAGTGTGTCACTGTAGAGGTGGGCTTTGAGGTCTCATATATGCTCAAGCCATACCCAGTTAGACAGACCACTTCCTGCTGCCTTTTAGTCAAGATGTAGGACTCTCAGGTACTTCTCCAGCACCATGTCTGCCTGCACACCACCATACTCTTAGCTACCATGTTCCCCGCCATGATGATGATAGACTCTGAACTGTAAGCCTATACCTCAGTTAAATGTTTTCCTTTATAAGAGTTGCCATGGTCATGGTGTCTCTTCACAGCAACAGAAATCCTAACTAAGACACATGTGAACTCATGCAAATGGTGCATCCATATACAAATATGAGCATACACAAAGAAAACAAAAAATAACTGAAAAATAAAAAAGCCATGGTGTGGCCATCATCTGTTGTTGCTGGTCATTGAACTAAGGCCAAACATAAGAGAATTATTCTGTAACATATTCTAAAGTTCCCTATGGTGGTGTTTGCTATTGATCCCAGCTCTCTGGAAACAGAGGAAGGACAATTATGGATTTAAGGCCAACAAGACTACACAGCAAGACCCTGTCTCAAAAAGAAAAAAGATGAGGCTGTAGTTCAGTGGTTAGGAGCATTTGCTGCTCTTTCAGAGTACTGGAGTTAGACTCCCAGTACCCACATGACAGCTCACAACTGCCAATAACTCTAGTCTCAGGGGATCCAATGCTCTCTTCTGATCTCTGTGTGTACCAGGCATATACATGGTGCATAGATAAACATGCAGGATAAACACACAATAATTTTTAAAAAGATACTCAATTGGTACATGAGAATATAGTCTGGCTTTTTAGGTCATAACTGTTTTTACTTTTATGTTTTTTAAACCATACATGTAGGCTGATGACTATGCTGTGTTGAATAGCTATTTTTCCTCCTGAATTAATACTTAGTAAAGAGATAGCACAGTCTTTCTTCAAAATTAAATTTACTAATGAAAAAAATATTTGAATTATTGGACATGAGAAAATAATTTACTCTATCCTAATCTCATCTGTGTCACCTTTTACTGAGCACCTATCACGTACTAGATGAAGGTCTAATAGCCCTAGCATAGATGGTCCTTCTGTTTGCTCAGAAAAACTGAGGAAGGAACGCAAATAAGCATTATTTCTGATTGTCACAGCAACTGAAAAGTTAGGGAAAAGTACTATTACCCTATCTGATAGATGAGAAAACTGAAATTTGAAAAGGCTATAAAGTGAATGCTATAAAATATCATTTCAACCCATTATCAACCATCATCGACTCCTCTGTGGCCTGGGCATTAAAGAACATACATACTTTAGAACAGAAATAGCTTTTCTTCCATTGGGCTGTTATTTAAAAGTCCCTTTTAGTCTTACTATCTAGCAATCACCTATGAAATTGCCGGGAAGGCCAATGGCACGTGCTAGAATAGTGAATAACTTTGAATGTGAAGTGAGGTAGTAGGTTGCAACTGGTCCGTCCCAAATGGACATCAGTAGACAGTCTTTTCTGAATGTCTCCCTGGCTGGTGTCGAATCCCTTCAGGATGCTGGGCCATCTCAGTCTATTTAGTGAGCCTGCTCTCATCTGGTGAGACATTCTCCCAGTGTTTTTAAAATGCTGTTTTAGGCATTTAGCCTAGTAGTAGAGAACTAGACAGCACATGTGAGGCCTTAGGTTCAATACCCAGGACCACAAAAAGTAAAATAAAATAAAGGCCATTGCAACTTCAGGGTTTATGAAAAAACATATAATGGAATTCTAAATTTCTATGAATGGTTTAAGGATAGAAAGTTGAAAGAAATCAGTCAAGTCAGAAAGCTGTGAGCAGTCTGTTGGAGTGTACAGGCAGATAAAACAATGATTACAACCCTAGCTCTGATCTAAGATGAAATACAATGGGGTGCTGTAGAATATTATTTTAAGATGTGTTTATGCTGTGGAACATTTGTTTAATGATACAAAGATGTGTTGCGTTCCTTTATGTTGTATTTGTTTAACTCTGTGAAGCTGTGTTGCTGTGCCTGTCTAAAACACTTGATTGGTCTAATAAAGAGCTGAACAGCCAATAGCAAGGCAGGAGAAAGTATAGGCAGGCCTGGCAGGCAGAGAGAATAAATAAAAAGAGAAAAAGAGAGCAGAGAGAAGGAATAAGAAAAGGAGGAGAGGAGGACTCCAGGGGCCAGCCACCCAACCACACAGCCAGGCATGGAATAAGAAGTAATGAAAGGTATAAAGAAATAGAGAAAGGTAAAAGTCCAGAGGCAAAAGATAGATGGGATAATTAGTTAAGAAAAGCTGGCTAAAAATAAGCCAAACTAAGGCCAGGCATTGATAAGTAATAAGCCTCCGTGTGTGATTTATTTGGGAACTAGGTAGCAGGCCCCCAAAAGAGTCAGAGTAACAAAACAATCCAACTACAATGGGTAAATAAGACAGGCAGGTGTCCATTACACCTGGGAGATAAAAAAAAAAAAAAAAGCAGGCAGAGGAGGTGGGGATGGAGGAGACCCACTAATAGTACAGAAGAGTCTTCCAAGAGATTGTGGAATACGATAGAGAGAAGACAGAAGGCAAATCCCATACACACACGAGAGAAAGAGAGAGAGAGAGAGAAACAACCTTTTAAGAAATTTAAAGACCATGCCTGATGTGTAACCATGAAAGTCTAGCCTGAGACTCAGACACCTTCTACATGCAACATCTCCTTGATTCCGGGGAGGAAGTGGAACAGCAAATACCCAGCTAGTAGAGATTGCAGAAAGACTAATTAGGGGGACTCTGACCAATGGAGCCTTTTGAAACGTCCAGGAATACATGATGGGAATTGGGACCTACGGCATGAATGGACATCTAATGCAAGTGTCACTCTGTGACTGTTGTGTGGGGATCCAGTCCTGTTTAGTCTCTAAAGAACTTTTTTCCCGTTGGCTTTCCTCAAAGAGGAAAAGGCAACCTGGAGAGAAGGGGGCTTAGAATATGGCTCTCCCATTCCCTACTTTCAGGACCCCTGAGCTGAACACCTGCAGTTCTCAGACGGGGCACCAATACTGTGGTATTGCCACTGAGGTGGAGTGTTGGGTTCACGGAATCACGTGGATACATCCCAGACAACGGGTCTCCATTCTACCAGCCAATATTATTGCAGCTAAAATCACGTGTGTCTGATGAAAAAGGGTATTGTGTTGAACTGGCCAGGATGGGGTTTTACCCATCATTTCTTTTCTCTTATATTTTCTTTATGATGCTCTAAAACGTGTCCCTTTTATTGCAGGTACTGGAGGCCTGTAACTCTGTTGCCCAAATTTTCTAGTTTAGATTTCCCCGATGAGAGATGCTGGTTTCATGATACCATTTGCTTCAGCTGCTCAGGCAGCTATGTGTGAGGCCCCTGCAGATGACAGACATATGAGGCGTGGTCAAGAGCTTGCTGGCATCTTGTCCTGACTCACTTGCTTCCCTGTGACTGACTCACCAGAGAGTCCTATGGTGCCTTTCTTTCCGAGGGTGCAGATACTAGGGGGTGGGTTCCGTAATTGATGTTCTCCGCGCCCTTTTATGTGTAATGAGTGCCTAATCCCCGTGTGCAAGGAACTTCTTGCTATTTCAAATACCCAGAGTGGTGTGTTAGTCAGAGAAACAGCCCACAGAGCAACAGGTTGTGTTTAGAAGAGGCTTTATGATAAGAAATTGGCCCTTACCATTTCGGAGGCTGCCAAGTCCCGAGACCTGCAAGGTGAATTGGTGAGCCAGAGACTCAGGAGAGTTTAAGGCATAGTGCTGGTTCCAGTACAAATGCCTGGATCTCAGAGAGCTGAGACCTGCAGCTTCAATGTTGGGGTAACAGGCGTGAGCCCCAGGAAAAAAATCTATGATTCAACAACAGGAAAAAGGAGACACACCAGTTTAAAGGTGGCCAGGCAGAGATGCAGTCATTTTATTTTGTTCAATCCTTTAACTGAGTGGATGAGCCCCACCCTCCTTAGGAAGGATAATCCCTTAATTCAGTCCATTAATTTAAAAGTTAATCCCATTCATAGAACACCCACACTGAAATATCCAGAGTAGTTTGACTAAATATGACCCTGTGCTCCAGTCAGCTTAGCATGTAAGATTAACTAACATCACCTGAAGATTCTGATGCAGCCAGTCTGTGGTTGGCGCTTTCTTCATGTACCACACAGATGAACAACTCTCCTGCATAGAATCAACTTTTTCCTTTACCCTGGATGGTTACATTTGATTTCCTAGGACTTAAGAAGAAAAAGAAAAACAAGGAACAATTGACTTTATGTGGAAATAAAGAATGAAGGTGACCAGGGACATATAAACACCAATGAATACTGCAATTTCTGTTCTAAAGGACCACACAACCACGAAAACCATCAAAACCCACTCATCATACCTACCTTTTCACATCCTCACCATCCTCCTCAACTTGGTGAGAAGTGTATGCCTGCAAGGTCTGTGTGACATCCCTGTTCATGGCTATCTTTTAACTAACAAAATTACATATTTGGTATACAGCATGTTTTGAAATATGCACATGATGTGGAATAGCTAAATCAAGCTAACTAAAATACATATTGTCTCATATAGTTATTGCTTTTGTGCTCAGAATATCTAAACACACTTTCAACAATTTTCAAGCATATACTGCATCACTGGGAGCCATAACCATGTAATATACAGTAGACTCCTTGGGTTTATCTTGGCTCATGGCTTCAAGGGATTTCAATCCACCAGAGCAGGGAAGGCATTTCAAAGCTGCTCTCTTGTGGGATGCATGAAGTAGCAGCTAGTCACAGCATGGGGAACTAGGACTCAGACACCACCAAAGTCAGAAACCCAGCTACAATTTCAAAGGCCCACCCCGAGCGACTTAACCCTGTTCCAGTTGGCTCTCTGTTGCCGTGATAAATACTATGACCAAATGGAACTTGGAGAGGAGAGGGTTTAGTCCAGCTTACAGGTTACGGTCCATCACTGAGAGAAGCCAGGATGGGAACTCAAGCAAGAACTGAAACCATGGAGGACCACACTGCTCCTGGCTCTCTTCCTCTGGGTTGTTCAGCTCCTTTTCTTATACAACCCAGGTCCACCTGCCTAGAGATGGCACAACCCCCACACAATGGCCTGGCCCTCCTTTAGCAATCAATAACTAATAAAATGCCTCATAGACATGCCCACAGGTCAGGCAGTTCCTCAACTGAGGTTCCCTCTTCACAAATGACTCTAGTCTGTGTCAAGTGGACAAAACCTAACCAGCACATGACCCATCTACTAAAGGTCCCACACTCTCCCCAGACAATGCCACCAGCCAACATGAGTCTGGGGCCACATTTGAGGTCCAACCCAGGACGGAACATCGATGAGACTCAGTTGACTTCTTGTACCACAGGCCTCTGTACTGGGTCACATTTCCGTTTTATAGGTCAATGACTTTTGAAAGGATTCGGTTTCTGTTGTTTCTGTAACACTGCCCACCAGAGGGGAGAGTTAACCAAGCAGGGAAAGGGATGACATTTTCAGTCATGTGAGGGAGATTTTATAGCCACTGAAAAGTAGGACAAGCTCCTGGTTCTTGTGAACTTCCAGCTCTTTTCTGTGAATGTGATCTGAGAGACAGCTAGACCTCTCCAGCATTCAGTTTAGGGTTTAACAACTTCGCATACCAATTACTACATGGATGCATATGCTATTTACAATGGCTAATAAACTCAGCCCATGACTATGGTATAGCTTTATAAGGCTCCATAGTATTTATTAATGAAGCAATATCATGGTATTTTAATAGGGAATATTGTTAACACTGAAATACTTGTAAAAGCCACAAACATTAATGGGCATGATGGCACATACCTTTTATCCCTGCATTTGGAGGCAGAAGCAGGCAGATCACTGTGAATTCGAGGCCAGCCTGACCTACATGGTGATTTCTAGGCTAGCCAGGGCTACACAGTAAGAACCTGTCTTAAAAAAAAAAAAAGCCCATAAGTATTTAAGACTAAAGTATAGAGACTCACATACAGTTCAGAAATAGAAGTATGTCTGACTGTCCTGTTAACCTCTGCATATTACTCTGCTGATTATCGTAACTATTGTCTTGCCCTGCCCCTATATGCTGACCGCACATGTCAGCAGAGTTTTGCAGCATTCGTATGAAGCTTTTTAATCTAACAGAGTAGCTTCAACTATCACGCTAACGCTACAGATTAAACTGCGTCTATGCTGTTGCAGAATGGAGAAAGTTGGGGAATCTGTAGACCACGCTGTTATGGTTAAAGTAAGGAAGCAGAAAGGATGTAACTCAGTGGTACAGGACTTGAGTGGCATGCCTCGGGCTCTGGGTCAGTCCCAGCAACCACAGAAGAAAATGGACAAAAGAGTCTCCTAATGAACTCAGTGAAACGGCCTTCAAAGAATAGGCTCTGCTCTCTCACTCAGCTTTGCAGGTGGATATCTATGCACAGAGAAGTAAAGAGAATTGCCTGGGCTCCACGAGACTGCTTTTGGCCCTGAGTATGCCAGACTCAAGCCTACACTGTCAGCGCCTCCAACTCTCAGCATAATTAGTCATAGCAAGGAACTGTTTTGCAAGAAAGAAAGTTATTATAGATAATGGGAAACGCAAAGCGCAAAATCACAGACACAGAATTCTGTTCATTGTCTCTTCTGGAAGGTAGATGTTTGTTATTTAGGTGAGACAATATACCTCATTAAATATGCTAATATGTGCTTCAGATGTCGGTAGTAGTAGATTTAATTACCTTTAAGGAAATTCAAATACAGGATCATTTACTAACCAACACCAAGCTAAGAAAGGCAAGAAAATTAGGGCCACACATGACTATTTGGATGATACAAGGGCTTGCTCTGTCTCCTCTGGCACCGCATTGCTAATTGACCTTCCATGCATTAGAACTACTATGTGTAAATGTAAATGTTTCTGGGGCCAAGAAGGCAGCATGATGAGTGACAGTTTGTACCGTAATGGAGCACTGAGGACTTCAGAAAACCCTGGAGAAATGTATTAAAGAATAAAAGAGGTGTTCAGCTCCAGGGACTGTTCGTGATGAATATTGGTCCAATGATATTAGACTTTCCAGCTTCTGTAAGGTAGGGGTCACTGCTGACACACAAAATCATCTCAAGTATTTCATTGGCAAAGTTATATACATATATATGTTATACAGCATGTTTCAAAATATGCATATGTATGGAATGGCTGAACTCAGCTAACTAACATATACTCTATCTCATATACTTATGTGTTGTTGGTTTTGGTTTTTATGGTGAAAACACTTCAAATCCACTCTCAGCAATTTCAAGTCCACACTGTGTGTTGTTGTGGACAACAGTCATTTAACATACATAGACTCTTTGAATGTATTGTTCTTATATAATCAAAATTATTTTAAAACTAAAGACCTTTCTTTTTAAAAATGTGTGTGTGTGTGTGTGTGTGTGTGTGTGTGTGAGAGAGAGAGAGAGAGAGAGAGAGAGAGAGAGAGAGAGAGTGTGTGTGTGTGTGTGTGTGTGTGTGTGTGTGAAGCTGTATAGAAACATTGGGTCTATTCTTATCCCTGAATGACAGATCTGGGTAAGAATATAAACTTTGTTCAGTCAGTAGCGAGGAAAACATTACAACTTCTCCTTCTTCTCCTTCTCCTTCTCCTTCTCCTTCTCCTTCTTCTTCTTCTTCTTCTTCTTCTTCTTCTTCTTCTTCTCTCTCTCTCTCTCTCTCTCTCTCTCTCTCTCTCTCTCTCTTCCTTCTTTTAACACCACATTAACCCAGCTATGCCAGGAAGCACAGATGGCCAGCTTGGTATGGTGGGTGGCTCATACTTGTAATTAGCAGCACTTAAGCTGCGGGGATAAGAAGGGCATGGGTTCAAGGACAGCACAGACTACATACAAGACCTAGGCCAGCCTGAGAGTTACATCGCCAGACCCTATTACAGAAAGAGAGGTGGGGGAGAGAACAAAGAAGAAGAGGTGGAGGAGGAAAGGAGAAAGAAAGAAGAGGGGAAGAAGGGAAGAGAAGGAGGAGGCGGTAGAAAAGAAAGGGAGGAAGGGAGAGGAACCCCACATCTGACTGTCCTCATTCATAATGACAGGTGTAAAATTAAAACTACCCTGAGATGTGTTGTAGTTAGGGTTTCTATTGCTATGAAGAGACACCATGACCACAGCAATGCACACAAAGGAAAACATTTAATTGGGGCTGGCTTATAGTACATAGGGCTAGTCCATTATCATCATGGCGGGAAGCATGGCTGCTGTGGGATGGTCTGTATGTCAAATGTGTTGCTCTGATTGGTCAATAAATAAAACACTGATTGGTCAGTAGCCAGGCAGGAAGTATAGGTGGGACTAACAGGAGAATTGAGAGAACAGGAAGGCAGAGGGAGACACTGACAGCTGCAGCCATGACAAGCAGCATGTGAAGATGCCTGTAAGCCACGAGCCACATGGCAAGGTATAGATTTATAGAAATGGATTAATTTAAGATATGAGAACTAGATAGCTAGAAGCCTGAGCCATTAGGCCAAACAGTTTAAATAATATAAGCGTCTGTGTGTTTATTTTATAAGTGGGCTGTTGGACTGCTGGGGCTTGGCGGGACCTGGAGAGAAAACTCTCCAGCTACACATGGCAGCATGCAGGCAGACATGGTGCTGGAGAAGGAACTGAGAGTTCTCCATCTTGGCCTGCAGGTAGCAAGGAGAGACTGTCACTAGGCTTAGCTTGAGCATACAAGACCTCAAAGCCTGCCCCCACAGGTGACACACTTCCTCCAACAAGGCCACACCTACTCCAACAAAGCCACAGTTCATAATAGTACCTCTCCCTTTGGGCCAAGTATTCAAACACATGAGTCTATGGTGGCCATTCCTATTCAAATTCCCACAAGATGCTACATGTAACACACGTGGTTGGCAAAGACCATAAACACTGTATGGGAAAGAACTTAGAAGAATAGGAAACTTCCCTGAGTAAAGTTGGCACATCACTTCTAAGGGCCAAATTAGCAACATTTAATATTGACAAACCCTATGCTAAATGCTATGCTAAAAATGGTATATACTTCTGACCCAGCAATCCCAGTCCTTGGTACAGTATATACTAGAAACACAGGTGGGAACAAAGGTTACTTAGTGTACACTGTTTGGAAACAGTACATTGGACAGCATCCAAATTTACATTAGGAAAATAAATTTCAGCTCATATAGTGGAATGGTGTACCACCATAAGAACCATACTTACATGGACCAATCTCTGTGATAAAACCAAGACAGTACCCTGTGCGAAGAATGCTATTATCTATATTTTAAAAAGAGAGAAAAGAGATACTCATATATTTGCTTATATGTGAAATTCCTTTCTTCTGAAAGAGTATTTTGAAATTTCATTTATTGGTCTTGAAATGAGTCCATACCCGTGGCTTTTCCCTGCGTCCAGATACCTTTCACCTCGTAGCAAGAAGAAACTTCCCAATTATTCTTCTGAAAACATTGGGCATGGGTGTGGATACTGTCATAGTTTGTGTTATAAAGGCATGCTTGCACTCCACACTGTAGAAATGAATCTACACATCCAGGCCATTAACAGCCCAGCATAAACACACCGTTAATAGTTTGCTTGAGGAAGTTCATCTCCTTCCAGCCCAATGCCCCTAGGGGAGGACGAGGGTGACACAGGTAGAGAATGACCTGACTTGCCTTTCAAGAAATACCTGAGCCCAAACAGCAACAATGTCAGGGAAGGATGTAAGAGGAGACAAGGGAAAAAGCACAGACATCACAAATACCCCAAATGGGGTTGATCACTTCGCCAGAGGGACAAGAGTGACCTCCAGAAGGTGAATGCCTTCACCTCCCCCCCCCCCCCCCCATCACTTCCTTCTGCCTATGAAATTTGCTGTCTGGAAATGATTTCAGACTTTGATAGGATGTCAGTCCACCATCGTCTAGGATTGTCAGCTCTCTGAATAGAACAGTTTTAAGATTCAGTCTCTGCAGATCAGCCTCTGCAAGTGAGGCACTGGGACCACAGTTGCACTGTGAGGAGGTACGTATGACCCAGATGGGAGGGAGGCCTAGATACAGCAGCCCATATAGAACTGAAATGCGACTGTAGGGGTGGAGATGACCTCAGCCTTGTGAGAAACTGAAAGTCAGAGGCCCCAGCTAACATGCATGTGGGGTGCTGACCACAGAAACTACAAGGTGATGATGCTGTGGTTTAACTCACTGTGTATGGGGAAATTTGTTACTCAGCCACAGATAACTAATATAGAGCCCAAACCCTGGCTAATTATCTTGATCTAAGAAACATTGCCTGGATGAAACAGATAGGTCTAACTGCAATTTGGAAGTAACCTATTCTGTAGAGAAAAATCTAAATCAAAATTCAAAATCTAGTGGGTGAATAATACTAAGGTTTTTCATTGAAAAGTGAGGATGATTTTAGTTTAAGTTACAAAAATATTACTTGTTCCTAATAACATTTTCTGTCTCTTTTTAAAAAAATATCTTGCTGGACTTGGTGGCACACGCCTTTAATCCCAGCACTCAGGAGGCAAGGGAGGTGGATCTCTGTGAGTTCAAGGCCATCCTGGTCTACATAGTGAGTTCCAGGAAGGCAGGGCTCTATAAAGAGATCCTGTCTTGAAAAGCAAAAAATAAAAAATTAAAAGATAGAAAAGCATCTTCCATGCTCCAGTGGATCCCCCATACCCATGTACACATGGGCAACACTAACTGAACTTTGTGATTTATCAAAAAAAAAAATATAGGATGTTGGCAGGAGGGCATGTCAGGGGGAATATGGAATATAGAGGAAGTTGGAAGAGAAAATAGACGTAGCTATAATCATATTTCTTTGAATATATATATGAAATTCTCAAAATTAAAGAAAAACATTTTAAAAGCATTTGCATCGAAGCATTTAGAGGGTACTAAATCAAAGACAGAGAGCCTAAATTAAATTAGACACAGTATAGAACACTGATTTATATGTTACAGTATTTTAAAAATTACATTTTATGGGCAGTGGTAGCACATACTTTTAATCCTAGCCCTCAGGAGGCAGAAGCAGGTGGATCTCAGTGAGTTCCAGGCCAGCCTGGTCTGCAAAGCAAGTTCTAGGACAGCCAAAGCTACACAAAGAACCCTTTTTTCAAAGGCCCAAAAAAAAAAAGTATTCATTTATTTATTTATTAATTTATTTGTGTGTGTGTGTGTGTGTGTGTGTGTGTGCGCGCGCGCGCATGCGCGCGCGCATCAGGTCTCTTCTCCTACCAAGTAGGGCCTGAGAATCAAACTCAGGCCACCAAGATTGACAATAAGTACCTTTACTGGCTGAGATATCTTGCTGCTCCTACTTTATGACATTTTCACCAGTAATAGTTTGTTTCCAAACTCTAGTAGAGACTTCTGGTAGTTTGTAGGAACGAACAGTAAATTAACACAAAATAACGCTGTCCTCTTCTCTTTCCACAGAAATAAAATTTAAGCCAGACCCAGGCTTCCTTGCTAGAGGTGACACTTCCAAGCGTCTCCTGAGACTGCAAGGGTGTGTTCCTACTGATAGTGTAAACCTCTGCTTCACTTGCCATTGTGAAAGTGACTCACCACCTGCTCCTTTTCAGAGCTGTACACAAGAAGACACGGACTTAAGGTGTGGTGCCAGGGCAGGGCATCGAGAAGCAATCGGATGAAGAGAACTCAAGTCATTGAGTTATGTGTCAGTGCAGCCTTACCTTGGGACCATGTAACAGAGAAATAAATATTTTTGTTTTTAAAACCACTGTCTTTGGGGGGCTGCTGATTATTGCAACTTAACCATTACCCCTAACTAACAAACCCAATATTGAGTTTTTCAAAACAAGTCTCTGCCTGCACATGGCAGTACATACCTGTAATCTAGCCCTTACCAGGCAGAAGCAGATGGATTTGAGAATCTGAAGCCAGTGTGGGCTTCGTAACAAAGCCCCTTCTTTAAAAATAAAATCCAAAGGGCCAGAGAGTCGGCTCAGGGAATAAGAGTCCTTGCTGTGAAAGTATGAGGACCTGAGGATGTGGCTGTGTGGAGGGCGGAGGCCGCCTAGCTCCGGGTTCTGTGAGAGAGCTTGCCTCAGAGGATGGTGGCAGGGAGCACAGAGCAGGACGCACAACACAATGTGTATATTGCCGTGACGGCTCATGATGCTTCATGGAGATCATCTGGAGATTTTCACAAGAGCCTTTTAAGAAAGACAACAAATGGAGATTAGTGTTTCATCACAGAAGGAAAAACAAACCCACAGTGACTGATCTCGGGTCTCATGAATCACTGAAAACTTGAGTCAGACAAAAAGGCTGTACCTGAAATCTAATTTGGCACCACACTCGGTGCGCCATCTTTTATGCTGTCTTTCTTCTTCTTCTTCTTCTTCTTCTTCTTCTTCTTCTTCTTCTTCTTCTTCTTCTTCTTCTTCTTCTTCTTCTTCTTCTTCTTCTTCTTCTTCTTTCCTTAGATAAAGAAAGGTTGGAGCAACAGATTTGGGAGACACAGACATCCAAGTGTCTTCATGGGAGAACACTTTTTTTTTTTTAAATCTATAAAGGCAATAGATTGGGAGCGACTGTAATGTCAGCTGTTAAAATCAAACCATGGAGCTTGGTCCCGTGTCTGTAAATGACAGCAAGCAGCACTGGGGGGGGGGGGGGGAGGCGACACACGACAACGACGCCACTGCCTCCTGAGCTATACATGTCTGGATGTGACATCACGGGGCTGTGACAGCAGCCCCATGCTTCTCTGTAAGAGGAAAATAGCATCTCTGAAGAAGTTACTGGCTTCTTCATCACCTTGACCATGTTTTCCAGATGGGACTAAAGAGCAAGGGAAGAGACCACACCATCCAAAGACCTCCCAGCCTAGAAGGACAACTGGCTAAGCTAGGTGGTGGCGGGTGTTCATCCACAGCCGTTTATTCAGCCAAATAGCAGGTTTCACAAGGGCGGCCAGGAACAACCCCCCCCCAATCCCCCCACCCCTGCAGCCTTCCGCTCCCAACTAAGGATTGGATTGTAGTCTGGCTGCAGGGCAATCACCTGGGCCTCATTTAACTGTTGCTTCTCGGCCCCTGCGATGAAGTGCAGAGGTCATTTTAGGATCTCAGAGACCCGGAAGGGAGGTTTAGCAGGGCCTAGGAAAAACCAGGGCACATCTGCACGACATTTCTTTTGCTGTTCTAAAGCAGTCGCTGGGGCGCCTTGTGGTCGCTCAGTACCTTGTTCCCTTTGGGTCTAAAAGTCTTACCAAGACACAGGGAGGGAGCCGGGGGTGGGGGGGGGGGGGGGCGCCGGGTGGGGGGAGATTGCTGTTTTTCTATGACATCTCTCGGGTTGACTCCAGCCTCTTTGCATTTATTCTATTCTTGAACAAGTTTGAAGGGGGTGACAGGCCTGTGAGGAGGAAACTTTGCGTCAAGCTGAGTTTGGAAGCACTGGGAATTCTCCCTAGGAGCCAGACTCCTGGGAATTAATCTTGCAGAAACCAGGCAAAAGTGGGGGGACAGGGAGCTGAGATGTGGGAACGTGTGTGTGTGTGTGCGTGCTGGGGAGCAGCTTCATCTTGGCCTCAAGATTTGAAAGGAGGGTCCCAAAGCTTCCAGGCTTCCTGCAGCGTTTGGAAGGATGCACCCGGCAGGTGCACCCATGCTCTTCCTTAGTGGTTAGTCTGTACTAGCCCGACAGAGTGGTGTCGGCTTGCAGGTCCAGCACCTAGACTCTTCAAAGCAATTGCGAGACCGCCCTGGGGGAGAGAGGTGGAGGGGCTGGGACCGTCCAGATGGCGAGGAAGGGGCCCGCGACGTGTGCCAGGTAGAGGCGGACACCTGAGTTTCCCGAGTGCAGGGCGGGCGCTAGGACCCGGGCAGCGCACCTGTTGGCTGGCGCTGCGCCCCGCCCGCTCGCCGGGCGCTGGGAGCACCGGGCTGCGGAACGCCAGGCCAGGGCGCACGCCGAGGACACGGACGCGCGTGGCTGCAGGCCGGAGGAGCGGGGTCGCGGCTCACCATGGCCGAGCTGCTGCGGAGCCTGCAGGATTCGCAGCTCGTGGCGCGCTTCCAGCGCCGCTGCGGGCTCTTCCCGGCGCGGGAGGACACTCCTGGGGAGAACGGCCCCTCGGAGAGGGCGACGAGGGTCCCCGAAGGCGCGCAGCTCCCCGCCGACCCGCAGGTAACCGCGGGCAGGTGTCTTGCCGTGGGGAGGAGGGCGACGGACACCCGCGTACCTGCCGGTCACGGCGACTCCGTGATGGGGACCGGCGGGCGCCATCCGCCGCCACCCGGCATCCACCCTAGGGAGGGTACAGCAGGGGGAAGTCACACGATGCCACTCTCTGTCGCTGCAGGTGGCAGCTACGTCCTTTCAACAATACCCAGGGCCTTTGCCTGTGTCCGTTGAGAGACTTTCTACTTTAATTACTTGAATGAGTAAGTTCGTGTTTCAGGAGATTCCGCCCAAAGTGTGAGAGTTACGTAACTGGAAAGTGGGGATGTCCTTGGCACTTCCCTGAGACACAGCCTGAGAACTCCCCCAGAGTCCTTAGGTTGCTGCGGCATCCTCCTTTTGCTCCTGTCAGACTCCGGAGTCGCGCCGCTTTGCTTCGCTGCACCCCCCCCCCCCCCCCCTCCGCCCCCCCCCGGATGCACAGCCCCCACCTCCCGCCGCCCGAAAGGATGGGGGTCCAACACGGTCTCCCTCCCGATATCCTCTAGTCTTGGGGGGCCTTCCAGCCTGGTCGGTCTTTCACGACTGGCCCTGGTGGCCTTTCCGGAGATGCTTTGCATCCTGAGCCAGGTTACACAACTCCACTGCAGCTTCGCGTTGTGCAGTGAGCGCACAGGGACTCCTCCAGGCTGCAAGGACCAGGCAGGCGGCAGATGGCAGTTACGGAAGCTTGTCTCCCTTGGGCACCCCCAGCAGCTGCCCTTTCCTTGGGCTAAGCAGAAAATGACAAACCAGGACAGAAGCGATTCTACTCCCCGCCCCCACCCCCACCCCCCCAATGTTTTGTTCTTCTGTTAGCTGGAAGGTGACGCGTCCACGCGTGTAGATGACTAGTTAAGACCCTGGCTCTTGTGTAGGGATAGACTACGAGAGGCACTGAGTTACAGAATTCCTTTGGAAAGATGGCAGTGGGCTGGTTGTGTGTTCTCAGCTAGAGAAATTCTTCTTTACGGTATTTTCACTTCCTTCACAGTTCCTTCACTGTGTTGTGTGGCATGCGAATAGCTTTTAGATTAATTCAAGACCCTTGTCTTTACTAGCACCTTGTCCCCAAAGGCGACAGAGACAGTGCATAAGACTAATGCCCCACCCCCGCCCCACCCCCACCCCACCCCCACGGGAGGCATTTCCTGAGCAGGCACCCTGCTTACGTTCAGGACCAGCACCAGCTGCTCTCTACCTGTCTTCTCCCCTCTGTACCTGCTCTTCCTAATTCAGGAAGGTGAGGACCGAAGTTTTCCACGGGTGTTTCTTAAACTTTTTATTTATTTATTTATTTACAATCCCAGTGATAAAGTGATTGCACATTCTAGGGAAGGTTCCCCTTCCCCTTTAAAAACAAGCTGAGCATAACCCTTGCTTCTCGGAGTGCACAGGTGGTCAGGGGAATCAAGGAGTGGAGATCTGGTTCCCACCCCAGACTTGGATTACTATAGCCCTGAAGTAAGGAAAAGAAAACAGAAAAATTCAGGATAATAAATCCCTGTAGTGGCTGTAACAGGAAAAAAAATTAACTTGAGATCTTTTGATAAGAGAAGGGGTTGTGGGTGTTTTAAAAGGTTTGTTTTGAGAGAGTGGGAAGGCTAGCCCTTAACAAATACATGGGAAGCTTCCCCAGAGGAGTAAGTGCATCCCTGTCCCCAGATAACTCACAGGGGCTTAAGGGGGGGGGGCAACTGTGAAAACTCATCCCCACACCCGTTTCCTTTCTCTTCTGGCTCTTTACAGACTAGGTGGTGGCTGAACAGCCGTTCTGCAATTTTTCTTTAAAAGACAGTTTCACTATGTAGCCCAGGCTAGCCTTGAACTGGTAAAAGCTCCTGCCTCAGCCTCCCAAGGGCTGAGGTTGTAGGTGTGCACCATCAAATCAGACTCAAGGGCAAGCCCTTGGCAACCCTTGGCTGCCTCTGGTTCTGTCCCTTCTCCCTGCTTCTTGAGGCATGTCCCTTACAGAGCATGCTGCATTGTGGAACTGCCTTTGTGTGGGGAATCTCAGGATGCTCGTTTTCTTCGCTTGGATCTTCACCCAGTTGAAGTTCTGTGAATGTTGTGGCTCTTTAAGCATAGATTGTAGAGGAAAATCAATAGCTTTTAAGATTTTAAACAGAGACTACTAAAGATCAAATTAAAATATCAAATGATTTTTTTCCCCCACATAGCCTAGAAGACAGCCCTGGGACATTGACTTAGGATCCTTCAAACAGTTGAGAATTTAATTCCTTCATTGGAGTTACTTGAGATCTCAAGGAATCTGATTCATCTTCTGCGCTTTCTGTATTTATTGTAATCCCTAACACTAGACAAGTAAGGAAATGAATAAAGGCTTCCCATACAAATTCTCATAATACCACACACTTTTAGGTTAGAGATTAACTAGGGTGTGGCTTGGCTTGCATAAAGCCATCATTGAAAAAAAAATGGGCTTGGCCTTAGACTTTGTCCAGTAGGTCTGAGTCCCTAGGATTGAATGGGTTGTTGAGAACTACCCAGATAGCTGCATAGTTTCGGGAAGCCAGGTCTTTTGATTCCAGAGTCTAAACTTGAAGCTTCCAGGGCAGAAATGCCAGGGCTTTGTGTATGGCTTGCTGGGAAGGTGTGAGGTGTCAGATCTGGCTGGACAGGGTAGAAATGAGATATAGATGCTACCAGCTGCTATTTACAAAGTAGCAAGTTTGCTGGGTTAAGCATCAGAGGACTTTCTTGAATGGCCTTGGGAGGTAGTGTCCTGCTCCATGCAGGGATCCTAGGACTGGGTAGAGAGGCAGGGGTGAGGACAGAACTGTGTTTATTTGTTCTGAGATCAAGCCAACCTTCCATACAATGGTGCTTTGATGTCTAATGGCCTTGCTTGCCCAACACAGTTGTGTTTAGGCTTTGTATAGCCTTTCCTCATCATCATGCTGGACTAGGCTTAGACTTCCCAAACATCGCTATGCTCAATAAATACTTTTTGACACCTGCTCACACATAATTCTAAAATTTGGTTGAGTAGGAATCAAAAATAGGTTATGTTGAAAAATACTTTGCTCCAAGCTGGGCGATGGTGGCACACACCTTTAATCCCAGCACTCGGGAGGCAGAGACAAGTGGATCTCTGAGTTTGAGGCCAGCCTGGTTTATAGAGGGAGTTACACAGAGAAACCCTGTCTCAAAAAACCAAAACCAAACAAATAAACCCAAACAACAACAACAAACAAAACAAAACAACAAAACAAAAATATCCTTTGTTCCAAGACATCAGAATGTTATTTAACACACACATATATATATATGCTGATTTAAGAAATACAAAAGAAAAACAATGTAGGAGAGATTATTAATATATTGAAAACTGGTAAGAAGGGTCCAAAAAGCAATATAGTAAAAGGACACCACATCATCATGTCTGATGAGCAAGAGGCCCAAATAAATGAGAAGATCAAGAACTCCCACTTCCTGGGTTTAAAAACCAACATTTCACCAA
>CABHPQ010172910.1:0-25589 GCA_902168405.1 Peromyscus aztecus
CACCTGTGACGAGTCTTGCCATTTGCTCTGCAAGGCCGTTGAGTCAGTCACAGACACGAAGCTTCTTTTTCCTTCGGGCCACACATCCCCAGGTCTCACAGAACCAAGTTCTGTTTCCCCACAGCCCTCCCTGCACCTAATCTAAGTCCGGCTGGTTTTAGTCCATGAGGTCTCCCTAGTGTTTCTGTTCTGGACTGTTCCATGTACATACGTGAAGGAAAAATAATTTTTCTCCCTCTATGGTCACACGGAAAGCCAGCATAGAAGACTTGTGTGACTTCAAAGAGTGTGAGGGTTTTCCCCACAGGTGAGCAAGCGACTCTGCAGCAATGGATGCCTCTTCTGAAACTGTGAGTCGCTCCAATGGAGGCTGTCCAAGATGGCCCTCCCTCATGCTGACGCCCATGACAAGGCCAGCTATGACCCCTGCTTCTCACTGCTTATAGACAGCATTCCCACAACACTCCCATCAAGTTTGATGAACTTTCTAGAACAGCTCACAGGACTCAGGAAAAGATGCTCACTGGCTGTTCTAGCTTGGTTTCTTTTGCTGTGATGAGTACCATGACTAAAAGCATCTCAGGGAGGAAAGGGTTTATTTACAGCCTAGCGTCCACCATGATGGGAAGTCAAGGCAGAAACTTAAGGCAGGAACCCAGAGGCAGGAACTGAAGCAGAGGCCATGGAAGAATGCTATTTATTGGCTTAATACTCATGGCTTGCTCAGCCTGCTTCCTTACTAGAACCCAGGATCACCTACCCAGGGGAGACACCACAGGTAGTGGGCTGGGCCCTTCCATATCAATCATCAGTCATCCGTCATCAATCATCAATCAAGAAAACACACTGCAGACTTGCCTACTGGCCAATCTGATGGAGTCATTTTTCTCAATTGAGGTTTCTGCTTCCAAGATGACCTTAGCTTGTATAAACTTGATAAAAACTAATCAGCATTCTAGCTTATTACAAAGTATGTTACAACGCCCATGAAGAGTTGTATTGGGCAAGGGCTTCTAGTCCCTTTCTGGGCAAACTCCTCCCTCCCAAGGAACACCATGTTCTTTGGAGTTTTTATGGAGACTGATTGATGAAATTATTGGCCATTTGTGATCAACTTAGCCTCCAGGCCTTCCCAAAGCTAACTAGTAGAGCTGAAAATCGTAACCCTTAGAGTTCTTTACCCTTGTGAGGACAGTCAGAATCCTGACCCCAAACAGAAGACATCAGCCAGCTTATTAGCATGTGAAAGACAGTTATCACTTTGAAGATTATAAAGATTTAAGAATTATGTGTCAGAAAACTAGACAAAGACCAAAAGCATGCATTTCTCAGTCTTAGTAGGAGAAATTTTCAGATGTAGATTGTGTTGCCCAGTGCACTAATCAAGAACTGGGGGGACCATTTATCACCTCAACATAAAACTTCCATCCTTCAGTCACTCTCTTAAGGTGTGCCCCTGGACTCTCTTTAATGCCTTGATATCACCCAATGTTGTAGCTGTTTAAAGGAATCCCACTGTAAATGTTGGCGCTTAATTGAAATAACATTTTATGATGCTCTGTACAGCTTTTCCATGCTTTGGCTCACCATAATTCATTTAACAAATTATAACCCACTCTGAGAACTTTTAAAAATTTTATGTGCTGTGTATGGGGAGACACATTTCCTAGCTTGTGGATTCGCCTATATGGGAATGTGGCTTTATTTAACCTTTCTACGGCATTGCATCTTCCTAGGGGGGAAATCAGACAGCCACGGTGATTGCCTTGTGTTCCATGAAGGATTTCAACTTAGCCCAAGAGACCTGTCAGCTGGCAATTAGAGATGTTGGAGGGCTTGAAGTCTTAATAAATCTACTTGATACAGATGAAGTCAAATGCAAGGTAAGGACTTTGTCACAATGGTTGAAAAGCCCGAGGTCCTCTCACAGCTCTCTTGGAAGCTCTGGGTGTCTAGCACATCTTTCGGTCTCATTTGTCATGGCTATGATTGCTGATGATCTGTTAGCTGCATTTTGTTTTCATTCTCATTTTCTTCTTTCTCTTCCTATTGGCTGCTTGTGCTTTTGGAGTGAGAAATGTCTGTTTACATAAATGAAGAAAAATATAGAGGATGTGTGTAACCTCCAGGGATGGAAACTATTTCTTAAAAACCTTAATTGAGGAAGGCTTTTAGGTAGACCTAGACCTTTTAAAAAGAAGCACTGGGTATATATCAAACTCTCATTCATCTGCCACTTTCTCTCCCCCCCCCCCCCCCAGATTGGTTCATTAAAAATCCTGAAGGAAATCAGTTATAATCCTCAAATCAGACGTAATATTGTTGACCTTGGGGGCTTACCAATTATGGTTAATATACTCGATTCTCCACACAAGAGTCTCAAGTGTTTGGCAGCTGAGACCATAGCAAACGTTGCCAAGTTCAAGAGAGCCCGGCGGGCAGTGAGACAGCATGGAGGCATCACCAAGCTGGTGAGTACCACTACTACCATCTTTGAATACTAACAGACACCTACACAGCCCTACCTGATGCTCTGGGTGTTTAGTCACCATGATGTGCGGCCTGGGAGTCTTTTTTTTTTTTTTAATAACATGTCTTTGAGAATGATGTCCATGTATTTACATTAGCAAGGGCCATAAAAGAATGCTCAATCTCAATTTTCAAATAAATAGAGAATTTAAAAATATTGTCACTTGTCAGGATCCGAGATAATAGAAAGTGGAAATACCAAGGCAGCCTCATAGCTCAGTGATGGAGAGATGCCTACTCTCTGTGAGACTCTAGGCTTAATTCCTGGGGTGATGGAGGGATGTGACAGAGGTGGAAGTGGGGTGGGGAGAAGAGGAGGCAGAGGGCAGGGAAGAAGAGAAAGAGAAACAATGAGGCTTGTGGTAGGAGGGAAGCTTGGTAGCCCCGGCCTCTGGTATGGTGACTCACATCAGGACTCTCCTCCATGATGATAGTCAAACTTCATTGTTAGTTAGAAAACAGAGCCGAAAGCAATCTGGGCATGGGTGGCAATGGTTTTCATCCAGGGAAAGTTTGTCACGTGCTTCTGAAAAGCATCTGTATTCAGCAGCAGCACTGTGTTTTGGAAGATTATCAATAGCAAAAGGGGAATATATATATATGTTATTTAATATTATATAAAATAATAACAGGATCAAATTATTGATACATATGATATCAAATTTTAAAGAGCTACCCACATAGAAATCTATACACACAATTAGAAATGCATGGAAGGAGCTAGTCACAGAGGTGTCTCTGAGTGACTGCTGAGTTGTCAGGAGAAAACCATAGAAATGAAGAAACCCATGAATTTCCTCTTGCATTTGTCAATTTGTCTTCTGTATATAAGACTTATTTTAATCATCAGGATCAGTGATAATTTCAGCAACTACCATCCAAAGAAAAGACTCAAACTCTTATCTTGTCAGCAAAGACCTTAGGGAAAAGAATACTGGGGACAGGGTAACAGCTGAGTGGACAGGAGTACCAGTCACCAATCAGACAACCTGGTTTAATCCTGGAATCCACATGATGGAAGGGGATCATGTGTCAGGGACCAGCCTGACCTCTTGAACAGTCCTTGAAGGGAAGAGTGAGAACTGAGAGACAATAGATATGAAAAATAGAGACATAAAGGATTACACCTAGTGTAATAGACATAAAAGAAAAAGACAGAGACACAGGACAGCTTTGGGAGGGCTCTGGGTCAATCGTCTCATGCTTATTCCTCATGGGCTTTTTATACATTAGCAAGGGGAGAGGCAAAAGACATCCCCTTTCAAGATCAAGGTACAAAGTAAAAACAAGTGTAGATCCTTCCTTAATTCTTAAAACACCTGGTAATCATGCCTTATGGCAAAGCATCTTGTAATTAGGCCTTGAAGTATAAGATATCTATTATGCAACCTTGCGGGACAAAGCAGACTCAGACTCTCTGACCTTGAGTCAAGATGGAATAAGGCCTCACTGCGAAGTCTCTGTGGGCTCCCACAAGCATGGACTCTCACATAATGTCCTCTGACCTGCACACACACACACACACACACACACACACACACACACACACACACGAGGGTGGGACAGGAGAAGAAATGAAATATAATTAAAAGCTTTAAAAATAAATTTAGTGTAGAAATGCAAGAGTCTGCCGGGCCTGTGTCTCCCCTGGGTTTGTTTTACTGGACATGTCTACTGCTACACTTTCTTTAACAAGGGTTGTGTCTTATCCATCTTAGTATCTTCCACACCACTTAGATCCGTACCATATACACTGCACATAAAGGTTGGTGCATATCTGTTGGACGAATCATATTTCATTATGTGTGATGTATTTTGTGGTTCTGGGTTTAATCTCAGGACCTCAATCAAATGCTTTCCTACTGGGTTGAATCTCCTGTCACAAATTCAAATGTATACAGTGAAAAGTGAAGTGTGTCTAGAAATCTACTAAAAAGAGACTCCGTGTTTTCACTTGTAGTCAGCAGAACACTATAAAATATAATTGTTTCAGAAACGAGATAGTCTTCTGACTATGTAGGTGGATACATATTTGGTTGGAGTATTGACATAGAAGTGGGTTTGGGGTCTATGATGTTAGCGGTACAGTTTCTGTACAGTTCTTTCAGCTTTCCCATGATAAATTGTTTTTCATAATTAAGGCTGTGCTAATGGCTCAGTGCCATGCTGCACAATTATGAGGACCAGAGTTCAGATCTCAGCACCTATGGAAAGTTGAACATGGTAGTTAATCCTAGCACCTCAATGGTGAGGTTGCATGTGGAGAGAGGAAAATCCCCCAAAGCTCTCAGTCCAGCTAGATGGCATACACTGCTGTATACAAGAAGCCTCGCCTTGAACAAGATGAAAGTGAGGATACAGGAGATTGTCCCCTGACCTCCACAATGCATCATGTCACACCCACACCTGAACACACGCATACACACAAACATGGATGCATACCCATACACACTACACACAAACATACAGACATTTAATTTTTTATATTTAAATATTGGAAGAAGTGCAATAATTACTGAATATTAAAATACATGGTGGACTGGTGAGGCTGTCCATTGAAATGACTCTCATCAATTACAAGAATGAAAAATTAAATGCAAAATAGGGCTTTTGAGTCTCCCATCACATTCGGGAGCCTAGTATTTTTATCCAATTGCACTAACCTAATAAGATAATGACTCTCATTTTAATGTGATTTGAAATAGCAGCCAAATTAGGAATAGGAATATTCAGTACTGGATGGCTGGGTTGGTTTGAGAATGTGTGTGCAGGATAAAGAACTAAATATACATCTCCAACCATGCGCACACCACAGTTGAGGAGTGGTAAGTGACAGACAGCACAGGTCTCTAAGGTGCTGTGTGCATGTTAGGTGTTCAGCTGAAGCCAGCCAGTCCTGGGAATGGGGGAGAAATAAAGGAGGGGTTGGCAGTTAGTCTTAGAAGGGGAAAGTCAGGAAAGGCTGGAGGGGAGATGCTCCTTGATGGCTTGTGGGGGTGTTTGGTAGACAGACACACCAGGAGAGGCACTTCAGGAAGACGAAGCCAAGGCTGACGTGGAAGTTTTCAAAGTTGCTACCGGTTTCATGTGGCCAGACCCATGGTAGGAGGGCTGGAGTAGTGAGACGGAGACAGAGGGTGTGCTTCGCACTACAGGGCCTTATCCAAGGAGTGGGGGGAGTTAGGTAGCGTGGACTTAGAGGGATCATGAGAATAACAGACAGACACTGCAGGGCTCTTCTGCCCTGTGCACAATCCACCATCTTAGAATTCTCTGTGTGTGTGTGTGATCTCCTCTTGTAGTTCACAGCCCAAAGCAGTGGCCACATTCCTTGCCTTCCCCTGCCTGTACTCCACTGTCCTTTGACACCTAGCTAAATAAACCAAGAATTTGGAATTGAAATTGAGAGCCTGCTTAGGAGTGGGTGTTCCCTTCTAAATTTGGCTTGGGTGGTTTTGACTATGCGGTGAATAATCATGGGGTTTGGTGATGGAGGATGAAGGAAGAGTAGATGTGTGAATAGTGATTTCTGCCTTACCAGATAAAGACTGTGAGCCTGAAGAATGACAGGCAGCCTCATCTGGGGAGGCCTGCTTTAATTCTTTCCCAGGGCACCCCGACCTGTGGCCATGTCCCTTTAGTGAATTGATTTCCCTTAATGTCTTTGGTGACTTTGGTCATTACAAAGAGAGGAAGAGGACCCTGGCAATTTAGTTTGATGGGTTCAGTTAGCATGTGTACTAAGCTGTGCCCTCCCCTCGTGGTTCTGAGAGGTATAACCATCCAACTGGCTTTGCAAAGCCTTAATGGCATTGGAGAGCTTGGGTTTCTGACATACTGGCAGTGATAATGTGGGTTATGGTAGTATTATTACTATTGTTGTTGCTTGTAAAGAGGTTTTGCCCTACAGTCTAGGCAAGCCCCAAATGTATTAGCCCAGATTGATCTAGTATTCACAGTCCTGCCTCTGACTCCTGAGTGCTGAGATCATAGGTATGTATATATCGCTATGCCTGATTTACAAATAATTTTATTACAAATACTGGAGCTATACTAAGAAAATACTATCTTGGTATTTTCTCAAAGGAAGAAAACATAAGAGCCCCCTGATCCAGAAGAAGGTGGTATGGAATGTTTTGTTTCTTTGTTTCTATTGTCTATAGTTTAGTCTAAACATATTATTTAAAATAGTTTTACTTTTGACAGAATTAATCTTGGTAACTACCTAGTAGCTACCAAAGGGTAAATTCTCTTTTATTTAAAAGACTCCTGTGTTTGGACTGGTGGGATGGTTCAGTGGGTCAAGGCACTTCCTGTTAAGCCTGGCCACCTGAGTTCAATCTTCAGGATCCACATTATGGAAGTAAAGAAGTGGTTCCTGAAAGCTGTCCATTGACCTGCATATGTGTGCATTGGTATGCACATATCCATATGGGTACACACATGCACATATGTGTACACACACACACACACACACACACACACACACACACACACTTAAACACACTCAAGTAGTAAAAAATGGAAAAGGTGGCTGTGTGCATTATGTACGTCTATTCTTGTAGGTTGCTCTACTGGACTGTGGACAGAATTCAGTAGAACTGACTCAGCCGAGCCTGTATGAAACCAGAGATGTGGAGGTGGCTCGCTGTGGGGCCCTGGCGCTCTGGAGCTGTAGTAAGAGTCACTCAAACAAAGAAGCCATCCGTAAAGCTGGGGGCATCCCCTTGTTGGCTCGGTTACTGAAGACATCTCACGAAGACATGCTCATTCCAGTGGTGGGGACATTGCAAGAATGTGCATCAGAGGTGCCCAAGCCGTTCTGCTTTTTCCGTTTGTCTTTCTTCCCCTCCTCCTTTTCTTCATTCCTTGCTCTCCATGTGCATGCACATGGTTATGAGTGTGTGCATGTGTGTGGGTGCACATGCCTCTGTGTGCACAAGGCTAGAGTCTGATGGTAAGTGTTACTGGATCATCGCTCTCCACTTTAATTCCTGAGGAAATGTTTCTTACTGAATCCAGCGCTCACCGGTTTGGCTTGCCTAGCCAGCTAGCTTGCCCTGGGGATCCCCTGTCTCCGTCTCCTGATCCCCGAGATTACAGGCAGGCCTCGGTGCCCACCTGGCTTTTAAGTGGGCACTGGTGATTGACACTCTGTGCCCATGCTTGTGTGCTGAGCGTCACTCACTGAGCCATCACCCCAGCCCACTTTTTCTTTGTTTAGTTAAGAAAACAATCTAAAGTTTGACATGAAAGTTAAATCATCCTTCCCAAATATCAGCTTTTTTTTTAAGAGAAAGAAAATCAAACTAAAGAAAACTAACTAAATAGCACAGGACTTATGACATTTATTTTTCAATGTTGGATAGTTCTTCTATCATTGAACAGATATGGAAAGCTTGGACTTTGGTGTCTGATCAATTTGTTCAGAGTGGTCACTCATAAATGTAAATAATTATAGTCACATTTTACACATATAAATATTTATATTTTTATATTTCTAGGAAAACTACCGAGCTGCCATCAAGGCAGAGCGGATCATCGAAAACCTCGTGAAGAACCTGAATAGTGAGAATGAGCAGCTGCAGGAGCATTGTGCCATGGCCATCTACCAGGTGGGGCTGGCTCTACAGAGGCCTTCCTCGCTCTTCTAGTTAGAGGCAATGGGTCTAAACACACGGTCTCTTCCTCTGGGGAGCTGTGGTATTTGTGCTCTGTGTCTCGAATACCTGATACAAACAAGAGAGGAAGGTCTGTTCTGGGCTCATGGTCTCAGACACCACGGTAAAGTGGCTAGTGTAGGGCAGCCAGTTCACAGTGGCAGGGCAAGTGGTAGAAGCCGTTCTCTTCGGCATAGACCAACAAGCAGAGAGAGAGAGAGAGTGAGGAGAGAAGAGACAGGAAGTGTGTTACACTTCCCAAGTGCTGGCAGTGACCTACTTCTTCCAGCTAATCCCCATCTCCTAAAGGGTCCCCAGCCTCCTCTCAAACTAGTGCCACAAGCATGGAAAACATATAGGGGAGGGCAGAGCGTGGATTTCAGAGCCAAATCTTAAAGTCAACACTTGGGAATCTGCAATGTAGCAAGTACTCCAGGGGTCTTCATGAGCTTATGGGGGTGAGAACCACTGTACCATGATAATGACATGTACTCAAACATGCGTCAATGTGTCAATTAATCTAATTATTTACATTCCATAAGCAATACATATCTTTCTCACTGTCTCCTAAAATAATTTACTTAGGATAAAATAGCTCATTAGTATATAATGACCCTAAGTTGCTTTACACAGTTTCTATTCAAAGACATTTACCTTGGGAAAATTTTCTTCTACCAAGATCAGATAATAAATGTGCATGCATGCTCTCAGTGTGTGTGTGGATAATCAGGTATATACATTTTTTTTGGTTTTGAGTTTATTTATTTCAATCTCCATTAATTTTGTATGGATTATCTCCTAATATACCAAAGCACAAATTAGAATGATCGGGGGTGGGGGTGACCTTAAAAAATGAGTGTCTGGTTGGTTATGGCCACACCAGCTTCTCTCTGATCAGAGTGGACTCCTAGAGGAATGCCCTTAAGGTGAGCATGGTAGGGTGGACTGCAAATGGAGGCAGAGACAGGAGTCATTTCTGCTAGGGATTATGTTCACTTTCTAAGGCTTCTGCAGTTAACCCAAACTGCATGACATCAAAAGACTTGTTTTCTGGAGTCTGGAAGTGTGTGGTCAAGGTGTCCACAAGGTAGTTTCTTCAGAGACCTCAGTCTGTGGCTTGTAGTTGACTGTTTTGTCCTAGTGTCTTCATGCCATGTCTGTCTGTCTGTGCTGTAACAGCTCTTAGAGAAAGGGCAGCCATCTTTTAGATGTTCATCACAATGATTCCATCTCCCCTGGGCTTCTTTTTTAAAACTTTCCCCCCCCCACAGACATATTCTGAGGCACTGGGAGTTAGATCTTCAATGTATGAATTTTGAAGGAGTATAATTGAACTCATAATGCACATGTACATGCATGTATGTGTGTGCATATATATATGTGTGTGTTTGTGTGTTGTGTGAGAGAGAGAGAGAGAGAGAGAGAGAGAGAGAGAGAGAGAGAGAGAGAGGAGGAGAGAGAGACAGAGGAGAGAGAGGAGAGAGAATCATCTCTGAAACACAGTTGAAATCACAGGAGAAGGCTGATCCCAGGTAAAGCACTTATGATGATGAGGATTCTCTGGTCCAGTTGCCATTTGAGCTCCTGACCTTCCTCAGCTCTCTCCCACTATCTATCTGTCCCAGGCCTCCTAATTCTTTACTCTGAGATATAAGATCCTGGAAATCTCAGTGAGTTCCCTGCAACTCTGATGCACATTGTTATGTAACAGAAGTAACTTGTATTGGAGAACTCCCATAGATGAACCTCGTTGGCCATCACTGGATGCTTGAGATGCCTTGATCTCTAACAACCTCTGGTTTGACTTTTTGTGCAGTGTGCGGAAGATGAGGAAACCCGAGACCTGGTTAGGCTGCATGGAGGACTTAAACCCTTGGCCAGTCTACTCAATAATACAGACAATAAAGAACGATTAGCTGCTGTCACTGGGGCAATCTGGAAATGCTCCATCAGCAAAGAGAATGTGATTAAGTAAGTAAGGCATCTAATATTCTGTAATAAAATGTAATCAAGTGATGCTTTAAGTTGGCTCTGTAATCAATAATATGCATCCTGGATTAAGGGGTAGAATTCAAAGATTATTATGAATAAAAGGCCCATCCTCATCCTACTACCTAGCAATTTTATGTGTATCAGGGGCTGACATGCTATTTCTGTGTATGTGTGTCTTTGTGAATGTATGTACATATGTATGTGCAAGTGTATACGTATGTCTGAGACCAGAAGAAGGTTTTGGGTATCTTTGTCTATCACCCTTACCTGTTCCTTTGAGACAGGGCCTCTACCTGAGTCTGGGGTTGGGTTTTTGGTTTTTTTGTTTTGTTTTTTTTTTGTTTTTCAGCTGGACTGGAAGCCAGTAATCCCTACTTGGAGCTACGACTACTGGTGGGCAGCTCTCGCTCAGCTTGTTAGTGTGTGCTTGTATCCAAACTCTGGACTGTACAGTCAGCATTTCTAATTGCAAAACCATCTTCCCTCCATATCTTCCATTTTTAAAAGAAAAATGGGTCAGCTGAATGGCAACTAGCCACTCTTAGAGTAGTTACTTTCAATTAGGGTTTCATTTTTTATTTTAATTATTTATAAGAGTTTGGGGTGTTGGGGATCAAACCCAAGGCCTTGTCCTTGGTAACCAGGCACTCCACCAATGAGCCACATCCTTGGCCCTTATATTTCTATATTTTTTAAACAAATTATAAAATACTTGTACATTTTTATTTATTTTGACTTTTAAACATTTCTCTGTGTCTATTTAGAATTCACACTCCCTGTGAATATCCTGAGGAAACTCTTTTTTTCTCTATTTGGTATTTTCTTTAAGAAATTTGCATGTCATAACAGAAAATCAGCTTGCTTGATAGTATATCATCAAATTATTAACAGACTAAAAATAACCCCCATTAATGCAAACTCTATTAATGGCAGCAATAAAAATTCATCCATGTCTTGATACTTAAACACTGATGAAATTTATTAGAAAGAATAAAGAATGTTCTATGTAGAAATCAGGGAATCAAATGTATGCTTTTATATTTGCTTCATTTGATTCAAGTACATACTACAGAAGATCACAGTAAAATTATATGAAGATAGATGCTAAAACTTACTAGTAATTTATACTGAAGTGACCCATGAAGACCAATTAAAATGTTTTATTTGATATTTATATATGCATATAATGTTTAGATCAAATAACTCACCCCCATTCTTACCTCTCTGATTCCTTTCTGCTCCTTCTCCCCCACCCCACTTCATATGTTCTTTTTATTTTTTTAATACCCACTGAATCCATTTAGTGATCCCTGTGTGTACATGGGTATAAGCCCATCTACCAACTATGAGTAGCTTCTCAGAGCCACATCCCTGAAGAGGACTGACTCTTCTCCCCCAGTAACCATCAATTACCAATAGCTCCTCATAGTGGGTTGGGACTTCATGAACCCCTCCCCTGTCCATGAGGGTATTTTGGCTGCTTGATTGTATCCGATTCTTGTACATGAAGTCCCAGACCATGTGAGTTCATGTATACAACTGTCTTGTTATGTCCAGCAAATACTGTTTCACAATGGACATTTAATACTGGTTCTTATGGTGTTTCTGGCCCCTCTTCTATGATGATGCATGAGACTTAAGGGGAAATGATTTAGAGCTGAGTACTCTATTGTGTGCTCATTGACCTGCGGTGGGTCTTGTATTAATAAGCTTGTACTGCAAAGAGAAGCTTCTCTCATGAGATTTGAGAGATGCACTGATCTATGGGTAGAAAGATTGGAACTTAGAGTACAGTTTAATACTATGTCCACTTAGCAGAGTATTATTCACTGGCTCTTCCCTAGGGCCGATGACCTAGCCAGTCATGGAATTTGGCTGAGTTCATCCCACCTTGACTTCCTCTTTAAAACCCTGTGGACATCTTGTCTTGTTCCTGATCTTAGTAGAAGTGTTTTGAGCTTTTCTCTGTTAAGCATGCTGTTGGCTGTCATTGTGTATTGTTTGTATCATGTTTAGATACATCCTTTGTAGTCCTAGATCTTCCAGGACTTTTATCATGAAGGGATGTGGGCCTTTTCTGCATCTAATGAGATGATCACATGTTTCTGTCCTTGAGTCTGTGTAGTGGATTGCAATCACTGGTTTCTGTAGGTCAGAGCAGATCACTTTTACAATCTGAGTTGCAGTAGCTCTTTGCTCATTTTGAAATACAATGGCACTATGTATATGTCAAAAAGGAAAATATATAATACAGTTCATTTCTAATACATGTTTAATATGGTTTGTTCATGTAAATCAATCTTTATGAGTGGAAAAAAACTTAGAATAGATTCACAGATGCTAAGATTCAGATGTGACCATAGCTGTTTCAGAGGCCAGTGTCATAATCTAGAACACGGGTAGGTAGCAGGTGGCCAGCCATCGGATAATGTTAGTCTGCTGTTAGTCGTGTGGGTCGAATGAGCAGTGAAAATACAGTAATGAGAATACATGGCTAGATTAATAAAAGCAGTTATTTAGTATGACTGTTATTTTTCTGAGTATCTTTTCTGCCAACTTTGGACTATAAACAGCCTTCTTTCTCTGAACTTAAGGTTTCGAGAATACAAAGCCATTGAGACACTGGTGGGACTTTTAACTGATCAGCCTGAAGAAGTCCTCGTGAATGTGGTGGGGGCCTTAGGAGAATGCTGTCAAGAACATGAAAACCGGGTCATCGTCCGGAGGTGTGGTGGCATCCAACCTCTAGTGAACCTCCTCGTTGGAATAAACCAAGCACTTCTCGTGAATGTCACAAAAGCTGTGGGTGCATGCGCAGTAGAACCAGAAAGTATGGTGTAAGTGGCCCTGGAGACAGGGAGATTTCTAACTTCAAGTGTATGGGGAACGTTTGAATGTTCACGAAAAGATCCGTCTCATCACTTAAAATTTATGTGCACATATGATGAGCACTGTGTACCACATGAATACTCATGACTTATCTAACCAGAATATTACCTTAGAAGAGAAGTGGGGCTGAGCTGGGCACTGGAGGCAGGAGAATTTCCAAAAGCCAATAATTTCCCGTGTGGAAAACATGCAATCAGCAAAAATTTTCTCTGCCTTTTGTAGAATGATTGTCTTTCCATCTAATAGTCTGAGCAACGCAACATCTCACAGTATATTTCTCATTTCTAGTCAATTCAGAAAACGTGTTTGCATCACCTACAAAGTGGCAAAGGAAATAACAAGGATTTTAAGTGGTGACCTTAATACTTGAATAAATATTGTGTATTAAAGAAAGATAAGATTTAAATGTCAATGGAAAATATTTGGGGAAAGCATTTGTTATTGAACATATATGGACTTTTTCTTTGTTGTTATAACTATAGTGTAATAGCAATTTACATGGTGTATGTGTTTTATCTAGTATTATATGAAATCTAGAGGTGATATGATGTGTACAGGAGGGTGTGCAATTCAGATACTACACCACTGTATAAAAGGACTTGAGTATAATTGGATGTCTGTGGGAGATCCTGGAACCAAGCTCCAGTAGATACCAGAGGACAGCTGTATCTTTCTTCATATATACATATCTCTATCTACTAACCTACCTATATCCATCACTTATGTATGTATTTATTTATGCATCTACCTACCTGCCTATGAGAGAAAGGTATATTTTAAGGGGTTGGTTCCTATAATTGTGGAAGCTTGGTGAGTTCAAAATCCAATAGAGGTTGGCTTACAGACTGGAGATTCAGGCTAGCACTATGTTGGCTGAATTCTTTCTGTCCAGACAAGGTCAGGTGATAGCCACAGGTGTGTTGAAGGGTAATCTTCTGTTTTCAGGCTGCCACCTCAAGTATTAATCTCATGTAAAATGTCTTTCATAGAAATATGTTATGTAAGGCTTGCCAAATACATGGGCACTGAGACCCAATCAACTTGATATATAAATTTTACCATCACAAGCTCATTTCTTGTCAGTTTGACACCAATATGCATGTCTGTAAGCCATATTTAAGCTGTAGGTAAAGAGAATAAGGAGGTTTTGCTTTTGTCCTTGGGCATCCATGAGCAACTGAAAATGTATCCATCCTTTTTACAGAGTTCCTTGGTGGTTTTTTGTTCTTCTCCTTGATATCCCTGAACTTAATCACTATGTAAAGTGAACAGTATTTAAATACAATGATATAAAATTAGCAGATCTAATGTTATAAAATGAAAGGGACAAAGGAAGGGGGAGGTAATATATAACCCTCCATAAAACATTCATAACAAAATAAGGAAGAAATCTTCATGACAGTTGTAGTCATCGTTGTTACTTTACATGATCATACCTCGTACTATAGGCTTCCTCTGCTATCTGCTATCCTTAGCCAATACATTACTGGGGTCTGGCTCTTTATCTGTTCACTGACTCAAATTTCCACTCCTAAAGGGTCTTGAGCCTTAGTGGTTGCCTTAATTACTTTCTATTGCCATAGTTAGACACCATGACCAAGGCAATGTATAGAGGAAAGAGTTTATCTGAGGCTTATAGTTTTAGAGGGTGAGTTCATGACCGTCATGACAGGGAGCATGGCAGCAGGCAGGCAGGCATGACACTAAGGCAATAGCTGAGAGTTTATACCCCTATCTGTCAGCGTGAGGCAGAGACCGAGAGTTATTTGGGAATGGCATGGATTTTTGAAACCTCAAAGCCCACCCCTAGTGACACACTTCCTCCAACAAGACCACACCTCCTAATCCTTCCCAAATAGTTCCACCAAATAGGGACTGAGCATTCAAATATATGAACCTATTAGAGGCTATATTCACCCAAACCACCACAGTAGTTTTGGCTGTATTGAGTTGCTGCAGTTTTCCATTGGTTTTAACCACATATTATGGCAGCACTGAGCTGAGTCAGGGCATGTCCTGTATTTCAGACATATTATTCCTTCCCTCGCTAGTCTCAGCCTAATGGCTCCTTGGTAGTCAGTGTTAATCATGGTATGGTCACTTCCTGCCTTACATCATCAGTAGATTGATTCAGAAGTCCTTTGGTGATAATTATTTCTTGGTGAATATACAGGATTTTATTTACACAGATTAGAGCTTGTTCCAATGCACCTTTTCCTTGATGATTCTAACAAGCCATATCTGGTTCAGTACTTCCACTGTGCCCAATCAAAATTCTCTTGATATTTTAAGTGAATGTAGGTATTGACTTTTCAGTCAAATCCATTGAAGAAAAGGTCAGGGAAATTAGCTTCATTCTTTTCTTATTCTGATTTTTGGAGACTCTAAGTTTGGAAACATCAGAATGGAAGTGAAAAAATGCTTCGGTGACCTTCTTGATTGAGTTCTGAAGAAAAACAAGTAAAGTGAAAACTGAAGATGCTAAAATGTCAATAAATGTGACGATGAGTCAAGTACAAAACTCTCTGTGGATGTTAAAGAAAGGGTTGACTTATGGTATGGGCTACATTAAAAACTACAAAAGAGTAAAACCTAAAAATAAAACAGATTTTCCCAAACAAAGAAATCACCAAGCTACAAATTTGAAACCTTGAGACATATCTACCAAAGGTTGTGAGTTATTGACTTGAAGGTAACATACTAAAGCTGCCACGTTTCTTCAGGCTCCTCTTGAAATAAAGCCTGTGCTTGTCCAGGGCACAGATAGCATTAGTTTTTATAGAATGCGGATTAGGGAAGTGAATAGCATCAGAAGAAGTGTAGAATTCCCTGCCAGGTACCCAGTTTGGTATTATAAAGCATCAGGAGAAATGGAGTCATGAGAACCATGTGGCAAATCATTGCTATTGTTCTCAGCAGTGTTTAGCCCAAGGAGCCTTTGGGAATGCTGGATGGAAAGGATGTAGAGACAGTGATTGTCACATTGCAGCAGAAGGAAGCTCTTACCAGTGGTTCTCAGCCTGTGGGTCTCAACCTCTTTAGGGGTCAAATGACCCTTTCACAGGGTCACATCAGGTATCCCGCATATCAGATATTTACATTATGATTCATAACAGTAGCAAAATTGCAGTTATGAAGTAATAACTTTATGACTGGGGGGGGGGTCACTGCAACATGAGAAGCTATATTAAAGGCTCACAGCAGTAGGAAAGTTGAGAACCACTGCTGAACTTTAGAGACTTGGAGATCAGATTGACTGTTTGAATCTTCAGAATTAGGTAGAGATGTGTTCCCTAGACAAGCAGGAAGGGATAGTTTATGGAGTTATGTGAAGGGACTATCACAATGGCTAGTAGATAAATTCAGATAAATAACTTTTCTATCACCACAGAATTCAAGAAGTTTTGTAAGAAGAATTTAATAAGACACCATAAACCATTTTAGGAAGCAAATGGTTACAGAATAAAAAGAGGATGGGGCTGGGGAGATAAATGGCTTAGTGGGTGAAGCGTTGCTGTAGAAGCATGAACATCTGTGTTTGCATCCCCAGCACATGCTAAAAGGCTAGGATTGGTGGTGTGTTCCTGTAATCTCAGCCCTGGGAGGTAGAGACAAGAGGGTGCTGGAGTCTCATTGGCCAGTCAGCCTAGCCAATCGGTGAGCTCCTTTCAGGAAAGGACTTCGTCTCAAAAAACAAGGTGGAGAATGGTAGAGGAAGATAACCAGCATCCACCTCTGGCCTCTACATGTGCACACCACTGTGGTACATGGGTGTGTGTACTATGAGGATCCAAGTTTATTCCAGAACGTACAATTTAAAGAAGCTTAGTACAGTGGCATGGGCTTGTAATCCCAGAGCTGGGGACGTGGAGACAGGTGAACCCTGGGCTCTCTGGCAGGCTAGCCTAGACTACTTGGTGAGATCCAGGCCAATACAAAAGCCTGTCTCAATAGAAGGTTGTCAGTATTGGAGGAACAACACCTAAAACTGGCTTTTCACCTCCACATGCATGAGCACATGTGAACATGCCCCATGTGTACACATAAAAAAGAACAAAAATAACCAGAAGTGGCATGGGAGACAGCTCAGGTGATAAAGTGCTTGCCCAGAAAGCCTGAGGATCTGAGCTGCAGGCCCAGAATCTACATAAAAAGCCAGGTGTGGTGGAACATACTTGAAATCTCAGCCATGGGGAGAGACAGGCAGATCCTGTCCATCCAGCAAGTACCCAGCAACTAAGAGGCCCCATCTCAATAAATAAAGTAGACAGAGTTCTGAAGAACAACATTTGAGGTGGACCTCTGGCCTCCACACACACTTGAACATGTGTAGGTGAGCATACTTGTGACACACACAAAATAGAGAAAATTATTGAACCTAAACTCTTGGCTACAAAGAAAATGCAAGAAATGTGACTGAGACTAGTCAGGAATGTGGAATCTACACAATGGAAGGAAGAACAAGTGTGAGAGCAGAATGCAAGGAGCTCTAACATACGATTGTATTCAAGTTGGAACATGCTGGAATGTGGTCTTGGGCTGGGAAGATGGATCTGTGGCTATATTCCTGCTGCGCAAGCAGAGCATCTGAGTTCTGATCCTTGGAACCATGTAACACAAAGCAGAGTGAGGCATTGTGTCCCCAGATCCCCAGTGCTGGGAGGGCAGAGACAGGAGCTCCCAGGGGCTCACTGGCCAGCCCTAGTAGTCAATGATGAGCTTCTCTCCAGGCTTTAAAGATAAGCCTTTCCTTTCCTCAAGTCCCCATCAGGTTTAAATCCCTCTGTGTTGTACTGTTTCTGGCTAATGCTCTTCCTCTCCTCTTGAGACCCATTGTGGCCCTGAGGCTCTTTCTCCTGATAAATTGCACCTTCTGAAGGGAACTACTCACCACCTTCCTTTCTGGATCCCACCTCTGTTGCTCTGTTATCAGTCCTTTTATTATATTCAATGACAGTGACATGTAAATGAGCAATTATAATTCTGTTCTTTTAGTGCCATGTCAAGTTTGGATTTTGTTTTAAAGTCACCTGAGGGCCATTGAATGTTTTTAAGCTGAATAGAGACCAAACATCTTAGAGGATCACTGCAAGTCAGAAATAAGGGCAACTTATTCTAAGCCTGTGAAATATGAAGTAATGAAGAACAGAGAAACGATAGGTTCAAGAGCTGTGAAATATGAGGAAACAACTGGATATGACTTGTAATGAAGAGTGGAAGTTAAAGGCAGTTAATCAAATAGTTCCACTCCTGGATGCGAGGAATACAGCTAGGGAATAACAAGGGAACCTGAACTTCACAGGGGGGAAAAGTTTGTTGACTATACATGGAAGCCTAATCCATCCCCAAGCTTAGGGTAGCCACTTGGCAGGCACATACAACCTAACACATGATGGTGAGTTCAGTGGCAATTCTGTAGACATCCAAGTTCCTGGGGCTCCAAGTGGCCAGGGCAGCTAGTCACCTGATGTTCATGTCTAAAGCTAAGCTGGGTATGTAGGATAGCCACGACTTAGTAACTGAATCATGGGTGTCATGTGGAAGACTATAAGGAGTAAGAACAGTGAAAGGCAAAGCAAACCTGGTTTGGGAGGAAAAATATAGTGGACAAAAGGTGAGAAGGATAAACCAAGAGTAGTGATGGAAACTAGAAGAGGTACTGGCAGATGGAAACAAAGAAAGAGCATGTAAAGGGAAGGAATTGGTCAGAAGTGTGTCTGAATTGCTTTTCTTGTGCAACTTTCTGTGTATGCCCTGGTTTTCCCACAAGTGTTTTTATAAATACACTAAGGCAATTTTAGAAGACAGTATTTTAAGTTTGGTAAAAATCCAAACAATATTACTCTTGGCATCATATTTCACACATGGATATTATTGCTAGAATATTTTTTGATTTATTGCTTCTTTGAGCTATAAGTTGAATGTGAGGAAATGGTAAACATGTCTATTCTGTGTTGATTGCCCATAATTCATGGGTTAGGAACTCGTTTTGATGAACAGCAGCTGTATGTGCTAGTGATTCATGGCTGTGGCTTAAACTTGGGTCACATAACTGTCTAAACATGTACACTCTCAGCACAGTTTCACTAACTGTAACAGAGTGCATGAACAGCTCTCAGTGAGATGAGAGATGCCATCTTCATAATAACCATCCCCTTACTGATTCATGTGACTTCATGAAATTCTGATTTTGGAAAACTCCATTGACTTTTTTTCAGAAAGCTGTTGTGATGGTAACCATATAAGTTGCTTCATATTGATTAGAAGTCTCCTTGAGATGTGTAAAATAGTACAATAGGTATTAAGTCTTTGAATAAATAGATTTTGTTTATGCTGAATTTTCCATTCTTATATATTTTTATCTTTCTTTTTGTGCATATGATGTGTGTGCACATTTGTGTGTACAAATATCAGTGTGAGCAAACAACAGCATGCACATGGAAGCCAAAAGACAGCCTTAGCACATTTGACACATCCTTAGGTGTCAGTCATTTTTTTCAGACAGTATCTCTCATTGGCCTGGAAATCAACATGGAGAGTAGCCTAGCTAGACAGAAAGCCTCACAGATCTGATTGTTTGTCCCCCCAGCATTGTAATTATAAGCATGCACCACCACACCCAACTTTTGTTTTCTTGATATGGGCTCTGGGGATCAAACTCAAGTACTCCTTCATACAAGGGAAACATTTTTTATGACAGTATTAATTAATTAGATACCATGACCAAAGCTACTTATAAAAGAAAACATTTATTAGGACTTACAGTTCCACCATGATCATTACAGTGGAGAGCACAGCAGCAGGCAGTTGGCATGGTATTGGAGCAGTAGCTGAGAGCTTACATCCTGATCCACAGGCAATGAGGTCAAGAAAGCTAACTGGGAACGGCACCAGGCTTTTGAAACCTCAAAATCTGCCACTCAGTGACACACCGCCTCCAACAAGGCCACACCTCCTCATCCTTCTCAAACAGTTCCATCAACTGGGGACCAAATATTCAAACATATGAGCCTATAGGGGCCATTCTTGTTCAAACCACCACACTGATTGAACCATTTCCCCAGCCTTTGATGGCTTCTTAATGAACTAATAAAAGATGAACTTTTGTGACATGTGTATAGGATGTAAGTGTCTAAATATTAGAGTTTTAAGGTCTATTCTTCAGAGCTACTGTGGCTTAGGTCTTCTCATTATTTTTTGTGCATTTGATCTCTACAACTGAAACTGAAGATAGCTTGACAAGCTCTGTTAGCCATGAGTTCCTATCTGTTTTCTTACATAACTTGTAGTTTTGGCTTCTTAAAGTCAGAGCTGTATTATTTGTTGCATAAATTTTTCTAATTGTTGTAAGTTGTGACTTTTAATATTCCAGTTGCTGTTCTTGCTCATGTTCAATGTATTTGGGGTTGTTTTCTGCTTTGCATGATATCAAGATGCTATCCCTGCTCTCCTAATTGCCTGTTTGCCTGTTACATCTTAGACTAGACTTTTTCTTAATACATTTTATTGGTCTTTTGTATAGATTATGTATATGGATCTTGTTTGGTGGGTTGAACTAAATAAACATTTAGTTTAGTAAGTGAATTAAGCCATTCACAAATGTTTTTCTTTGTGACTAAAATGTCTGGGCTGAATAAATGTCATACTTGTAAATTAATTATATTCTGTAGAATTTGCTATGGTTCTTTGTCAGGTTGACAGTCTTTGCCTTTTTGTTGTTATTTAGGATGGTTTATGTTTTTGTTCTAATGGTTAATATTATGCCTACAAATTTTTATGATGCTCTTATTCTGTGTAAATGGCATTTTTGTTCTCTGTCATTTTTTCTTTCTCACTGGACTTAGAGCTCACTGTTTTTCTAGACTGACTGGCCATGCAATCTACCTGTCTTCACTCCCCACGTGTGGGGTTACAGGAATGCACCACCTATGTCTGACTTTTGTGTGAATCCGGGGGATCTGGATTCAGGTCCTCACACTTGTGCAGTAAACATTTGAGCAACTGAGCCATCTCCCCTGGCCCTACTGGCTCTTTATTTATCTTATTACTTATTCACAGCTCTCATCTAAATAGTAATCAGTAGGTTTGCTCTACTTCTCTTTTCCTTCTCCCATAATTTAATCATATGATACTTAAAGCTTACTGTTCAGACATTATTATTCCAACCTGGGCCCCACCTTTTCTGTAATCTTAGGTCAATGACGATTTGTGTGTGTACATACTATACAGTAATGAATCTGTGCACATAATGCATACTGATCACTGAGTTCTTGCTGAAATTCTGTTCATTTTTTAATTATTTAGTGCCTTCCAGTAGAGTCATGAAAGATGGCTACTGGTGGCTTAGGGTACAGAAGTTACTATGGGTTAGCACTGGATTTTAACGAATGCTTGGATGTTAGCCTGATTAGCTGTAGTGTCTTTGACTCCCACTCTCTTTCACTAAATTTAATTATGCTGCCTGCCCCTTATTGCCTTGCCAGAGGCCCGGGACACCTGTTGCTGGATAGTATCCCCTAGGCATGACATGGAAAATGAGCTCACGAAATCTCAGCAATATGGTTGCCTGAACAAGACTAGCCTAATGATAACACCAGGTGACATGCTGACCTGGTGTTATGGTCACACCCTTAGATGAAAAGTTACAGGAGGTCAATGGCTGCTGACAGGGAGAATTAGTTTCCTCTAGGGATAAGCTTCCACACAGAATATCTAATCCCAAGCAGTCAGTCTTGGACACATGTACATATGAACAATGATAAACGCACTATGTCACATATGCATTAGTGCATCTATATGTAACAATAATAAATACAGACAAGACCATGAATTTGAGAGGAGAGACATGGGAGTAGTTTGGAAGAAGGAAGGGGGAGGAGTGAAATAGATAGAGCGTTGACGGTGATGTTCTCAAGAAAAATACTGGACCACCTTTGTTATGTATGATTAAATACAATGTTTCAAAATTAGTCTAAATTAGTCTAGCCGGGCAGTGGTGGTGCACGCCTTTAATCCCAGCACTTAGGAGGCAGAACCATGTGGATCTCTGTGAGTTCGAGGCCAGCCTGGTCTACAGAGCGAGATCCAGGACAGGCACCAAAACTACACAGAGAAACCCTGTCTCGAAAAAAAAAATTAGTCTAATACTCCTCTAATTTTTTCTTTGTGAATTATTTTGTCTCTTTGTCTGGGGTCTAGAAGGTCCTTTTCGTAAACAGATAGTGACTTCTCCTTGTGTACAGCGTATACATGCATACTCTTTTGTGAGCCTCATTATATTTTTGCTGTGTGAGTATTGGGCTTGACGGCTCTGGTGTGAGTGTTGGCTGGCCTGAAATACAGCTCATATAGAAAAGGCAAAATAGAGGATTTATTTTTTTCTTTTAATACAGAAACAACTTTCAAGTACACAAATTGTCAGAGCGCCCTCCCAGGAAACCTCAATAGAGAAAGGGGTTTCCCTTTCCTTTTTTTCCTTTCTGGAAGAAAAGGGGATTATAAACTCACATCCTCGTCATCTTTTCAGCCCCTAATGTTTCATACAAAATGCCTGGCATACGTGATTCACAATGTGCTGAAATCCTGATATTCTGAATTTCCTGTTGTATCAAAATAACCTCAACATTTAAAGGTCAGCTCTCGAGCATAAGTATGTGCTGTAAAAGAGTTAAATGTCATGTTCTTGAGAAGGGATCAGGGTGAAGTCTGCCGTACCCAGGATTCTAAGAACTCTTGCCCAGCGTTTACCTAACTGGCACACAGATTTCCCACAGTTTATCCTGTGTTTTCCTCCCACACATAGTAAAATGAACGTTTGTTGAGCCGACTGTCACAGGGCCCAGCGTCATGTGATCAGGCAGTGAAAGCCTCTTTATACAGCACACACAAGGATAGAATTAAAGCCACCATGGGATGGAGAACTCTAAATTTCCTATGTTTTGTGGTTCAAATATAATTATGCTGCATTTATACAGCTTTAAAAGATTTTTTGCATTGGGTTTATTTGTTCTTTTTAAAGGGAAAGAAGTCCAGCTACGCTCATGTGTACACAGAAGAGACTTAATCCCTCTGTGGCTTCTCAGATATGCTTGTTGCTGTAAAACCAGGGTCTGTGAGCTTTTAGGGTTTGCAAAACATGAAGTCTATGGCTTACTTGCTTTTAATCTTAACATTTTTCTTTATTGTGCATTTTCTTCCTTTTTCATTTGCATACTTTTAAAGGCATATAGATTAAAGTTAAACACAAAAATGTAAGTCATTAACTCTTCCAATTCTTCTTTTATTTTAGTGTATGGTATATTGCCTGAATTCATGTCTGTGCACCACTTGTGAGCTTGATGCACAAAGAGGATAGAAGAGGATATCATATCCCTTAGAACTGTGGTTATAGTAACCTGCCATGTGGGTGCTGGGAATTGAACCCAGGTCCTTTAGAAGAACAGCCAGTCTCTTAACCACCTAGCAACCTCTCCATCCCAAATTTCATTTTCTTAAAAAAATAGTTATTTTATTTGTTTTTAATTTGTGTGTGTGTGTGTGTGTGCATGTGTGTGCAAGCATGCACATGTACGTCTACAGAAGCCAGAAGTGGACTTCAGATTCCCATGGACCTGGAGTCACAGGCAGTTGTGAGCCACCAGATGTGGGTGTTGGGAATTTAACTCAGGTCCTCTAGAAGAGAAGCAAGCACTCTCAACTGCTGAGTCATTTCTAATGCCTCTCAAATTTCCTTCTTAAACAAGTGCTAGGCATTTTCGACTTGAGAACTGAGAGGGTGTTACTTTTCCACATAAAATGCAGTCAGTTGTGTTAATGTGTGTAGGTCAGTGGCTGCATAAGTGGATGACTCTCTCTCCTCTTCCTATGTGAAAGAACACATGTGTACACAGTAAAATGAAAGCAGTATGTGTGTGTGTGTGTGTGTGTGTGTGTGTGTGTGTGTGTGTGTGTGTGGGTGGGTGTTTGTGTGTGTGTGTATAAAATGTATGACTGTTCTGCATGTATACCTGCATGCCAGAGAGGGCATCAGATCCTATTATAGATGGTTGTGAGACACTGTGCGGTTGCTGGGAATGGAACTTAGGACCTCTAGAAGAACAGCCAGTGCTCCTAACTGCCGAATCATCTCTCCAGCCCAGCAGTAAGTTCATAAACTATGAAGTATGATGCATACAAAGAGAAGTGCTCCATGCAGGTAAACACATTAGTAAATTATTGGGAAGCGAAGCAAACAATTAGAACACTGTTGTTACTCTCCTCTGACTATCACAGCCTGCCCCAGGAACTAGCCAGACCTCCATCTGTGGTCCCCTCCTTTCTTGCTCTTTTGGCTGTTTGTGTCTTACTGTCTTCATGAAAGCAGCTCTATAGACTGACATTGTTTCTGTTCCAAGCACGTGTGAGAGGAAGCTTATGGTGTGTGCTGGTTTTGTCTGGTTTTTCTTGTTCCAAAGTGATAGGTGGTTTTATGCTTAATTATTCATTTTGATGAGTTTTAACAGCTATGCACATTCACCAAGCCCCCAGCCAAAAGAGGGTACAGAACAACTACTTCACCCCCAAAGGTTTACTGCTGATATTTTTAAATTAGTTGTTATGTGGACCTAATAAGCTTCATTGATATTGTGAATGTGGTGTATAGTATCTCCATTCATCTAGATGTTTAATTTATCATTGCAATATTTTATAGCCATTAATGTAGAAAATAATATAGAAAAATGTGTGTTTTTAATACTTTTCTAAGTATCTGTTTATGTTAGCATGAGTAGTAATTATTTTAAAATCTTTTTCCAGTAGTTGTAAGCTATTTTGTGTACATTCAAATATCTTAGCATATCTTCATGTGTTTCAGGAAGATTGCTTACTATTGTTTCTGGTCATTTTTGGCAGATATCACAATTGTCTTCATATTAAATCATGTTATCTGCAAATAATGACTATTTCCTTCCTACCCCTCACCAGTCCGCATGCCTTTCTTAACCTCACCGACACATTTGCCTTTAATTTATTTTTCTTGTCTTATCAAATAGTCAATTTTCTAGGAAGTGAGGGCAAGCCTTTCTCAGCTGTTACTGAACTTGGAGAAAACATGAAAATTTTTACATTTTGTGTTTTGTAGGTTTCCTTTATAACACTCAAATTTCCATATCAGTCTATTGTCAGTTTTTCTTTGTAAATCACAAATAGATTTCCAATTCAGTAAAATAGTTTTTCTGCCTTTACTGAGATGGTCAGGTCATTTTTATTTTGCTATTAATTGATTAATTTTGGAAAATTGAGCCAATCTTCTCTTCTTTAGATAAAATCATGCTGTCTTAGTTACTTTTCTATTGCCATGATAAAAGACCACAATGAAACGCACCTTGGGAAATGGTTTATTTTACCCAGGGAAATTAAGGCAGAAACTCAAGCAGGAACTGATACGGAGTCCATGGAGGATGTTGCTTACTGGCTTATTCCTCATGGCTTACTCAACCTGATTTCTTTTTTCTTTCTTTTTTTTCTTTTTCTTTTTTTTTT
>CABHPQ010172910.1:25689-40332 GCA_902168405.1 Peromyscus aztecus
TTTTTTTTTTTTTTTTTTTTTTTTTTTTTTTTTTTTTTTTTTTTTTTGGTTTTTTGAGACATTGAGACAGGGTTTCTCTGTGTAGCTTTGCGCCTTTCCTGGATCTCACTCTGTAGATCAGGCTGGCCTCGAACTCACAAAGATCCGCCTGCCTCTGCCTCGCGAGTGCTGGGATTAAAGGGGTGCGCCACCACCGCCCGGCCTCAATCTGATTTCTTATAGTACCCAGGACCACTAGCCCAGGGATAACCCCACCCACAATGGGATGGGCCCTCCCATATCAATAACTAATAAAACAAGTGCTCTAGAGGCTTGACTACAACCTTAGGGAGGCATTTTCTCAATTGAGAGCCTCTCATCTCAAATGACCCCAGCTTGTGTCAAGCTGACAAAGTTTCAGCCTGCGCACACACTGACCACACAGGGTAGCATCCTTTCCACATTATCTTGCATCTGATTTGATGGTAGTTTGTATTTTGTATTTACACACAGGTGCATTGTTTCGTTTTATTTTCTTATAATATTTTTGTCAAGTTTTTTGTTTCAGCATTATGTAGACTTTCTAAAAAACATTGAGAGAATGATTTCCTCCTTATTCCCTGATAGAATTTGTGTACAATTATTTATTACTTAAATATTTTATACAATTGACTAGTAAAACCATCTGGACTTGAGTCTTCTTTGTTGAATGGGCTTGGGTGTTTGATTTTGTAAATTATGAATGATGTGATACAGTTTAGGTTTTCTACTTTCCCTTGAGTCAGTTTTGGTAACTTCTGTTTCTAAAGAAATACGTTAGTCCTATTTGTTTAATTTAGTAGCATAAATTGCTCATATCACCCTCCCTCCCCTTACCTTATGTGGAAGGCTCATGACCCACTTAACTTTTTCTTTGGATTTTAAGAATTTCATTTACAACATATTATGATCACATGCCCTCACATTCACCTCTGGGATCTCTTCTCCTTTCCATATAAACCCAACTGGACTCCAGTGGCGAAACTAGTACACCAAATGACAGCCCCTCTTTATTCAGTTATTGACCATCAATGATAACTCCCCGAGATGGGTAGGCCTTCATGGGTGCCTCTTCTACTCATGATGGAAAGCTAGATGCCTAAATCTCATGCAGGTATCTACAGCTGCTTTCTGTCCTTGATTGCAACTGCCGTGCCATATCTGGATGAGAATGATTCATGGCACTTCTCCCCACCCTCTGGCTTTTAAGTTGTTTCCATCCCTTCTTCTGTGACGTTCCCTGAGTCTAATGCATATGTGTACACATGTGCGTGGGTGTGTCTGCTTGATTTAGATGTCCCATTTGACGCTGAGTGCTCAACAGTCACTTACACTCAGCACTTTGGACAGACAGGAGTGGCTTCGTTATCTGTCATCCTCTGGGGGGGGGGGAAGGCTTTCCTCCTCCAGGCTGTGTGGGTCTATGAGTATAAACATAAGTCTTTAGAAGACTGTTTGACAAGATGTCCATTGAGAGAAACAACAGTATGTTCTCCCTTGGACCCATGACCTCTCCATCAATAAGCTTTCCACTAGGCTTACGCTGTCGAATGTGTATTCTCGCCTGTGGAGCAGGTCACAGATCACCAAGTGGTTGGTTATTCACCAAATAGCTATACCACTATGGCACCCGTGGGCACATCTATCCTGGAAAGGCCCCAGTTTTCAAAACAAGCTGTGAATTCTATGTGATTGCTATGTTTTTATGTTATTTACCAAACAAAGACAGACAGATAACAGAATCACATGGTGCCAAACACAACCTAAGACGTTTGTTCTCTGGCCCTTTACAGAATAAATTTGGCCACACTTATCCTGCTCCGGTAGTTTAATGGTATTCATCTTTGACTTTGTCAATTGTTGTATGTTTTTGTCCACTCTTTATTAATTTTCCCTTAATTTTTACTATTTATTGTATTTAGTCTGTGTTTCATTTTTGCTGCCCTTTCTAGCTCTTTAAGGTAAAAGCTACATTGTGACACAATTCTTTTCTTCCATAATTGTTTCAAGTTTTGAATTTTCCTCTAAGTGCTATTTTAGCCTCATTTGAAAGTTCAGGTTCTGCTTTAATTTTCATCTAATTGAAAATATTTACCATCATTTTCTATGTAAAATCCTTAAGGTTTCAGAAAGTATATGGACATATAATGATTGTAAATGTTTATGGAGTATAGTATGATGATCTAACAATATATAGTGATGAAGTCAGGATAATTATTTTTAATTGTTTTTTTTTAGGTTTATTTTCTTTTTTGTGTATGAAGGTTTTGCCCGGATGTATGTCTATGCACCACATGGGTGCCTGGTGCATGTGGAGTTCAGAAGAGAGTGTTAGATCCCTTGAAACTGGAGTTACGAATGGTACTGAGCTGCTATGTGGGTGCTGGGAATCAAAACCAGGTCCTCTGCAAGAGGAACAAGTGCTCTTAATCATAAGAGTCATCAGCTGATGGAGACTACATTGGTTTCATATTTAACCACTATACACAGTGCTATAATAAACACAGCTCTGCACTGATCTCTTTGATCTCTCTGATGCCTCCATTTGGGTTTTTTTTGTTTTTGTTTTTTTTTGTTTTTTTTTTTGCCTAGAGACGTTAACAACTGTTGCTTAATTTCTAAAATTTTCAGTGTTTTCCATATGCCATGTTGTTATCAATTTCTGCTTAATACAATAAGGGCAGAAAATATGTTTTCTGTGATTTCAGTTTTTTCCTTTTTTAGCTATAGTTTCCAGGTCTAATTTTGTAAATATACACTTACACTATGGAAACTATATATTCTGCTGTAGTTTTATATATCATTTATGAAATGCTGATTATAGTTGGGATGTAGCTGAGTGACAGAGCACTTGCCTAGCATAGGCAAGACCCTGGGGTCTTAAATAAAACAACAAAAATAAATGTCAAGTCAACCAGATTAAATGTATTATTCAGTCTATATTTATATTGTTTATAATTTTTCTTGTGCTGAGTGGTGGTGGCACATGCCTTTAATCTCAGCACTTGGGAGGCAGAGGCAGGTGGGTCTCTGTGAGTTTAAGGCCAGCCTGGTCTACAGAGTGAGTTCCAGGACAGCCAGAGTTAACACAGAGAAACCCTGTCTCAAAAACAAAAACAACAAAAAGTTTTTTTTTTTTTTAACAAACTCCTGAAAAAGGATTTGTACCTTTTTTTAAAAATCACAGTTATAGATTGTGATTTTTTTTCCTTTGTAGTTTTTTTCTTCGTTTGCAATTCTTTTCCATGCCCGCTAAGAAGCCTCCTGTCTAATCCTCTGCTCCTTCTCCACACTTCCAGATCTTCCATCTTTGCAGTCCTCTCCCTCTGCAGATGTTCTACTCACCCTGCTGGGGCACTGACTCATCCTTAAGTTATTCAGGTTTTTGTTGTCGTGACAACATTCCTGAGAAAAATAATTTGAAAGTGGAAAAGTTCGTTTTGGCTAGTTCCGGGTTCTGGAGCTGTCTCCACTGATTTTGAAGTTATTGTGAAATACATCAGCACAGCACAGGGAATGCGGTGGAGCAAAGTTACTTTACCGGTGCCAGGAGAGATCAAGGAAGGGAGGGGCGGAGGAAGGGAGAAGAGAGGGTCCTAGGGACAAAGGGTACCCTTCAAGGACGTGTTCCTTGTCATTTAGTTTTTCCAAATAGGCCCCGCTTCCTACTTTCTACTACCCCCCAATAACGCTGTCAAATTACCAATCCGTCAATTGACTAATACATCAGTTAGGTCAGAAAGGGAACTGGTCGCTTTCCCAAACCCGCACTTCTGATCATTCATCAGACCAAGCCTTTGGGAGACATTTCACATTCAAACCATGAGCTCCATGATGAGTTGTCCAGGTGCTAGATGTCCTTTCTAGCTTCCTGCTCAGCCATGGGTACCTTGTTCTGCTCAGCCTCTGATGTCCCAGGTCAGGCTGCTCCGCTATGTCCTCACTCTCCACAGTATCCAGGCTATCATCACATCTCTGTATGTTCTCAGGAACATCTTCTCCGTTACTCAAGAGTTATTCCCCCACTGTTTTACTTACAAAGATTGCTTTAACCACACTGTCTAGAATCTGAAACTTCGTGACTTATTTCCTCCTACCCCCAAGAGATCCCACAGCATCACTCTCGGTCTAACCTGTGCTAGGCTGAGGGTACATTGCCCTCTACTCTAGATGACTGCTTGCTTTGCCTCACATCATGGCTGTAGGACTTGGGCCGGGGTGAGGACCTTTGCTGTCACTTTTGGAGGGTATTTTTTATTGGATATAGAAGTCTAACTTGATAATTTTATTCCTATACTTCATAAATGTCCTGGTGTCTTCTTGCCCTTTTTCTGTTGAGAGGTCAGCTTTTGTGTGTCTCATAGTTCTTTATCCCTAATGTCCTCAGACTCAATGTTTGTGTCCCTCCAAAATTCACAGAGGTATGGATAATCAATAGGTAAGCCCAATACACACACACACACACACACACACACCCCTCTGCCAGGACTCTGTGGGGTTTAATTGTACCTGTAGGAATTCCGTAACCTCCTGAATATGTATCCCTTATCCTTGTTGACTAGGCATTTGTGTAATTAAACTCTCTGCATCATGCACCCCCCATGTGTAAAGAATAAATAGGAATTCCAGGTTAATAAAACACTGTTAGAAATAAAGAATTCATGTGATGGGGTTAAAGCAATCTGGCCACGGCAAGAAAGGGCATTGTGAACTTACAGACCATTAAAGGGATCCCCACTGCAAATCAAAGAGGAAAAGTATATAAAAAGTGAGGGACTAGAAACAAACAGGAGTCAAATGCCTGGGCAATGGTACTATATATATACAATTTGTACAGCCGAAACTGTCTATATAACTAGCTAGTAAATTTTGGGATAAAATGATTTTTTCAGTAGGGGAAATAGCTGCTTAAAGAAAATTTAAGTAATTAGCAGATTATGGGTAGAGGAAGGCATAAAAAAGGAAAATAAATATGTTGTTATTTGGAGGCATGGAAGTCCATTCTGAAGAGATGCTAAAGATTAAAATTACAAAGTGAATAAGTGATAGACTTAATAACATGAAACGTAAGTAATAAAGAAGAATTAAGAAGGAAGAGAATATGTCAGCTTGCAGCAGTAGTCACAACTGGCACTAGAACTTCGATTCTGGGGAATTTGGGCAAGCTGTAGTTGATGAGGGGAAACTAAGGAATGTCAGTTGCTCAGGCTGAGAAACCGGGAAAAGCCTCTATTTCACAATTTCCAATAAAAGAATTCTGTTAGATGAGAATTTCAAATGCCAGTGCTACACAGTACAGAAGGGCTATTGGGCCAGCATCTGTCAGGGGTTTGCTGGGTGGAAAGAAAACCATCTTTACTTCACAGAGCTCTGAGGAGGGTCGCCAGCATAACTAAACAATAAGCTTGCCTTTGGAGGCTGGATGATGAGGCATCTCTTACCCTGACATTTTTACAAAACATGCAACATTATGATTTCAAAATACATTGGTTTCTCCAGAAAGAACCAATAGCCTTGCCCGTGCCCCATAATACAAAACCATTGTTTATATCTGTGGCCTCGGTGGGCACGGAGGCCGGCCAGACATCTTCCAGTCCTGGTAACGTTAACACAACACAGAAGGCCAGCTGCATCTTTTTCTAATTTTGGCATTTTGTTTGTCCATTTTTTTTTTTTTTTTTGCTGGGGGGTGGATTGTGAAGGGTCTCATGTACTTCAGGCTGGCCTCAGATGCTCTATGTAGCTGAAGATGATCTGGAACATCTGAGCCTCTTGCCTTCATCTCTCAAGTACTGGAGCTGCAGGTGTGTACCACCAAACCCAGTATTGCTATAAATTTTTAAAAAGCCGGAAACTGAACATCTAGTTATCTCCCTGGAGCTGCTATTCTGCCAGAAGTTTGATTTCCGTGGTAAAGTAGAAGATCTTGGAAATGCAGAAGTCAGTTTTGTTTTTATGATGTCAGATGATGGAGATAAAATCCCCTTGATAGAAGAATGAGGAGTGAGGAGAGCTAGCACCCTGGAAGTGAACTCAAAGCAAGTTGGCAGTCAAATTTAAGAGCTACAAAGAGGGGGTAAATGCATGGAAAGTGGGTAGTCATTGAAATTGATATCGCCTGCGAGGCCATCATCGCTCCACGAGAAGCCATAAACTTGCAAGGAAACTCCGCCTAAATATGTGCTCCGTCTAGAGACAATTTCGAATGAAAACATTGCTGGTTAGAATGGAACCATGTGCCTTGCGAGTGTGAGGTTTGTGAAGGAATGCACTGGTGTTGGGAGAGACTTTTCTGGTTTACTGAAAAAATAAATAAGCAAAGACTGTCTTGTTTCAGATCTGCTTAACCAGTATCCTCAGGCTGTGGTCACAGGCCTGTGCATGGCAAGCCATATAGAACGTCTCTGTCAGGGAGGTCACCTCGTGCTTGAGGAGAGAACACATGACTAGGACTCCAGAAAAGGAAGGCAGTCTTCCAAAAGCTTAACAGGAAGTCAGAGACCTGTAAAAGGAGATTTGTTTGTTTGTTTGTTTGTTTGTTTGTTTGTATTGTTTTACTTTCCTATGTTTGTGTTGAGGACAGGGTCTCCTATGTAAACCAAACTACCCTGGAACTCCAGATCCTTCTACTTCAGCCTTCCAAGTCAGATTTTCTTATGGGCCTTGGATATCAGCTCCCACTGGCACTGTTAGTGGAGAGCAGCTTTTCTGTGGCCGTGACACAGGATGTCTCTGTTCACTAGGTACATATGCACGCACTTGTTACAGCAGTGGTCCTGGTCCTTCACCAGACTGTACTTTTCTGAAGGACAATTAACATGCAGCTGGTCCTGCTTATCTGGTGAATTCCTATACTCTATTTATAAATAAAGGTTACAGGAGCTGGAGAGATAACTTGGCGGTTAAGAGGATACACTGCTCTTGGAGAGGACCTAAATTCAGGTCCCAGCACCCACATTGGCTCAACCACCTTGTAGCTCTAGCTCTGCAAGGACACATGCACTCAACTGTGCCTACCCCCCATAATTAGAAATAAAATAAAAGGCTTTAAAAGTTATAAATAGCTGGGCGTTGGTGGCGCACACCTTTAATCCCAGCACTCGGGAGGCAGAGGCAGGCGGATCTCTGTGAGTTCGAGGCTAGCCTGGGCTACCAAGTGAGCTCCAGGAAAGGCGCAAAGCTACACAGAGAAACCCTGTCTCGAAAAACCAAAAAAAAAAAAAAAAAGTTATAAATAGCCTTTCATTTTTATACTCTGAGGTTTGGACACAGGAGAACTCTGAAAATTTCTGAGCTGTCCAAAGCCTGTTTCTAGCTAAGGTCAGGAAAGGTGGGTCTCTGCCTTTTTTTTTTTTAATTGTTAATTTTATATGGGGTCTCACAGTCCTCCTGCCTCAGTCTCCCCAGTGCTGGTGATGACAGGTGTGTCTCATGATGCCCAGCCCCAACCTGCCCTCTTCCTTCAGCTCTTATCTTGTAAAGGAATGCTCTTTTGACTTCTATTTACGCCATGCTTGCACATCTTTGTGCTTGGGCTTGGTGATGACGTTGTCATCAAATGCTCCCAAGAAGAGCCCTGAAGTGCTATTCAGAATCTGTAAGCACCAGGAAGCTGTAATGGGTCTTTCAAACATTTATGTTTGGTGGCTTTTGAGTGTGCGTTACAGTGCTGTACAATGTCTATTCAGTAAGGTGCCATTTTTAAAGCATCCATAGAACAGCGTATATCTGATCAATTAGTGAAAATGCTCTGGCCAGAGGCTCACTGGAAGAGGCCTCATCTTCTCACCAGCCCAGCCATTCAGTATTTGCTCCTGTGGTGTTTGTGCTGACTTTGGGGCACACAACAAACCCTGGTAATGAGAGTTGAATGTATTTATTATTTCTCAATGCCTAATCCTTCATGTTTAGCAAATAATCGTAGAGTTTTATGAGCAATTGTTTGGATAAGAGAATTGGAAGAAATAAATCGTTTCTTGAAAACCATTATTGAACTCAGAATCAGGGCTTTAATACTATGCAGGCAACAGGAAGCCATTGGAGATAATTGTGAATCGCTCAGCAGGGTGGATGGAGCCTTGTACAAGGTGATATCAGGCCAGAATGCACATCCCTGCCTGGGTCGCTGTTCACAGGGAGCTTACACAGAAACTCCGAACATGCCTTTGGGGGAGTGGGAATGGAGAGAAGCTGAATACATCAAGTCAAGTCAAGGCATGCAGGTTCCCAGCAGAGCTTTTAGCAGGTAGTGACTCCCAGGAACAAGTGAGTGACATAGGAATCCCTGGGAGTCAGCAATTCCATGCTGCGGATAGAACAGAGGAGGGATACAGCTAACTTGTGGGGTTCGCTTCTCCTGACCCAGTTCCCACGTGTGCAAATGGTTTTGTGGTATTTTCATCATACCGTGCTGTCCCTCTCGTTCTTCCGAGTCTTTTAAGACATCAGTAACGGATCACAACCCGTATTCCATGCGATGAAGCAGCTGGTGAATTTCTGAATCTCTGGAATGAAATGAACAGTGAATTTTTGTAGGTAATTGTAAAATTTTGTCTGGGGGGAAAGGATGTCTTACTCTGTGTGTGTGTGTGTGTGTGTGTGTGTGTGTGTGTGTGTGTGTGTGTGTATGTGTGTGTGTGTGTGCGCGCGCACGCGTGCGCGCACACGCGTATGTGCATGCGTGCATGCATTTGTACAGTACATGTATATGTTCCTCTGTGTGCACATGTTAGTGTGCATTTGGAGGCTAGAGGTTGACATAGAGTGACTTCCTGGATTGCTTTCCTCCTTACTTTATTTGCTTTAAATTTTAATTATTTTTAATTACGTGAATGCCTATGTGTCTATGGGTTGGTATGTTCCTGAAGAGGGTATTGGATCTCCTAGAGCTAGAATTACAGACAGGCATTTGTGAGCCATCCAGCTTGGTTGCTGGGAACTGACATGGAATCCTCTGGAAAAGCAAAGAGGGTTCTTCAGTGCTGAGCGACCTCGCAGTGGGAGGAGTTACTTTCTTAAGAGTCACTTTCTATCCGGCTATAGGCTCTTAGCATCACCCCTTTCACAAAGCTGCCCATAACCCACCTGGGAATATTGGATAATACATATTTTTCCCCTGGCAAACTCATCTCAAGTAATCAAGAAATGTAGATTTCTTAAAATGTCAATTATAAAGGAAGAATTTGAATGGCATTTTAAAAGCTAGCAGAATTTACTCTACTGAGGGCTAAATACTACATGTGTTCGACTGAACCGGAGATTAAAAGTCGAAGGAATTGTGATGGTCCTTATCTTCCTTCATCTGCTTTCTATTTACTGCATCTTTGTGAACAAAGCCGTGTTTGTGAAGGGCATTAAGGTTTGTTTGGCCTTCCCCTCTACCCCCAGCGCTCTGTGGACCTTATTGCAAGGTTATGTTCCCTGGACTGATTGATACATAAACAGAAGACAGATGGTGCAGAGATGGCTCTGATGATAATCCATTTTTCAGCTAGTCATGAAGATATTTTGATTACAGTATGTTTAAGTAATTACAACACGGTCTGCTGTGCTGGGCTTGCTGGGAAGGGAGCACATGGAAAACAAGTTATGTGTTATGCGTGCCCAACAAAAGATGCACTGTAGTGTGATGATTTTAATTCCTAATGCTAGATTAGGACTGGAGGAGTTTAAAATATGTCATACCATAGGGTAAGTCAATTAAACACAGACCAAATAAAAAAGGTAACTGTACAACTCTGAGGCATAAATATTTGTTTTGGAGAGTATTTAGAAGTTATTATGTGAAAGAACCAGTACTTTTTACATAGAGGTAACAGTCTGTGGACAGCTAATTAAGACATTGTGTGGCTTGATTTTAGTTTATGTGAATCATAATTATTATGCCGCGTGCTTTCCGGGTCATAAAGATTGAAACCGAAGTCACTGGACTTGACCATTCAATAGTATATACGTCCCACTGTTCTGGGAGTATTGATCAAAAGACACTTCAGCAGAATGTCTGGGGAGAAACTAGAATTGTGTGACTAAGGGGGCCACTTGAATTTTCCCATTCATTTACTGATTACAGTTGACATTACTGTCTCTGCCTTCTCCACAGGATAATTGATCGCTTAGATGGAGTTCGCTTGTTGTGGTCCCTGCTCAAAAATCCACATCCAGATGTAAAGGCCAGTGCAGCGTGGGCACTCTGTCCCTGCATCGAAAATGCAAAGGTAGAAGGGATTGCAAGCCTGTCTGTTCTAGAACTTCTAAGCCCTTGAGTAGTGTTGGTACAACTACTAATTTATTTGGACTCACCCTTGGTCAGATTGATCTTGTAGAAAAAGAAGACTAAATGTTTATGCTAAAGTGATTTCCAGCAATGATTTCTTCTGGTCTTTTGAAAAATGTCACATGAAACTAGGCAAAGGTAACAGTAATGTAGTCTTGCTCTTGTCTTTGAAGCAATGAGAAAGTTGACTGCATTACATTCTGTTGCTTACAGAGAGGACAAATTGGGGGCCCTTGGCTGTTTTCCCAGGGGTTACAGCAGCAGGAACAGCAAGGTGTTCCTGAAAAGGTCACTTTTCTTAACATTAATGACAGGATCAAAGGTTTATTTGTTGGAAGAAGATATTTATTAGTTATTTTCGTCTTCATCTGTACATTTTGTTATTTTCTTCAAAGATCTCTTCTCAGTCTGCTTCTCCTTTTGCGGCACTGGGGTGGAAACTGAGTCTCATGCACACTGGGAAAGTGCTCCACTACGGTGCCACTCTTCTGCATTTTGTTTCTGTATAGAGGCGTGCTCAGTTGCCAGGCTGACCTCAGCTTTCAGGCAGGCCTTGAACTTGGGATCCTACTCCTTCAGCCTCCTGAGTAGCTGCGATTTTAGGTATGTGCCACCAAATCCAGCCTGCCTCTCTTATCTTTACTTCACATTTTCCAATTTCTCTTAAAAGACTCTTGCCACTGAATATTTTCTAAAAAAAATTTTAGTGTGACCTAAATGTGAAAAATGAGCTGTGAAGTTTGCTAGGAGTAGATTTTGATTTTGCTGCTACAAAATCATTATTGAATCATATTCATATTTCTATCACAGCAGAAATAAATGAAGAAATGATAATGATCTCAAGTGTTCACCTAGAGGAAAATGGACAATAAGATAATAGTCTATTCATATTATATTATACAACACAGCAATAGAAAATAATTTTATTTAAGTAATGTGTTCATCAGTGTTACCACATCTCACAAATGTATTAAGCCAAGTGGCAAGCTGCAGTAGATGTATGATATGATTTCTATTAAAATGTAAACAGAAATTTAATATAAAGTTTAAATATTAGTTAGGAAGCAAGAAAGAAGCCTATTGGTTAAAAATTAATACATGTACTTGTAGGATAATTCTTATCAGTTCCTTCTTCAGCTGTCATCCCAGTCCTTCATTCATAAATGTTCATAAATATTAAAGCAGTAACCAGATATTTAAGAATGTTAATGGCATTAAAAGACAAACCAAAACTAGTATAAAGAACTTTAGAGGCCACAGAGATAATGTAAGATGCAGAATATACATTTAAAAATTTAAAAACTAAATATCCTTGGAAAGGTCTAATGGAGAACACTATGTCCAAATAAACTGTTATAACAAAAAATTTTGAATAAGGAAAGTTTTCTTTTTAAAGTAACAGTAACTTGGCAAAATAAACCCAGCATAATAGTTCATACCTGTAATTCCAAAGCTTGGGGAGGTTGAGGCAAGAGGCTCACCATGAGCTCAAGGTCGGCCTAGACTAGCTATCAAGTTATATATCAGCCTGGGCTGTGAGATAAGGTCTTACCTCAAAAAAGCTTTAAACATTATTTAATAAAACAATTCATCTAGTAGAATGAATAATTACTCCTACAATTGATATGTCTAGATAGTTATCTGGAAGATAAAGTAAATAACCAAGAATGTGAGCAGAAGTAAAAAGAAAGCAGGACATGGAGACACATGAAAAGGAAGAGGGTAACTCAGGAGAAGAACTAGTCATTATTTTTTGAAGTTTCCATAAGTCAGACACTCTCTAAATTGGAAAGATTCGTAAGTGCCAGCACTTGTAGGCAATGGGAGGAGTGTTAGGTAATGCATGCAAGACTGTCCCTTTTTCTGGAAAAGAGGACCAGTTAATACTTAACGATCATTGAAATTATACAGTCTGATGTAGAGTTTGCTGGTACCAATTGTATGACACTATTTTACATATAGCATTTCTGCTTCATGCTGTTATTACATGTCCATTGTGTCCTGTTTCTCGTAGATGTCATTCCCAAATCTTCCTATTTATCTTATACTAGGGTTGAGAGAAACCATTATTTTCATAGCCAGAATTTCTGTGCAATCATCTGTCCTGAATGTCTGGCGGATCTTCTGTGCTGTCAGCCTAAAGTGAACTCCATTCAAACTGTAAGCATCAGCCAGCCCTCTTGACTCCAAACCTAGTCTGGAGCAATTCTTGGAGAGCATTCCCCTCAACCCGTTTCTCTTAGATGTCACCTGTTCTCTGCTCATTCCCTATCACCACCAACTTAGTTTCTGAATCTGCAACCTCACATTCTTCTAACCTGTTCTGAGGAAAGAGAGACATATGAAAGGAGACATTTGGGTACCATGAGCATTTGAAGAATTTTAAGAGAGCATGGATAATTTGAAAATATATTGGTGGGTGACTAATGAAGCGATTGCAGCAGGCTAGATGAAAATAATTAGAAATTGACCTGATACAACAGCAGTGTGACTCAAAGATCAGATGTAAAGAATAAATAATTGAGAAATACAGTCAGAACTGGTACCTGAAGAGGAGGCTGTGGAGAGGCAGTCAACAAAGATATTGAAATTACTTTGTTTGCTTTTCTTTGACAACTGTCACATGTTGTAAGCTTCACCACACACAAGAGGAATATGACTTTAAAGGGAGATGGTGAATTTGCTTTTGTTCAGGTGAAAGTGTCCAGTCATTTGATATATGAATCTGGATATTTCTGGAGGGGTGTGTGTGTGTGTGTGTGTGTGTGTTTACAATCATCAATGTATGAAGGGGGAGGTGGGTGTCAAGGTAGATGAAAGGGAGAGGAAGCAGAATGAGAGAAGATGCCCAGCAATAGTGCCAAGGGAGAAAGGCAGGCTGGGGAGTGAAAGTCTGACGAGGAAGGGGATTACAGGAAAGCCCAGGAAAGCCCAAATCAAGGAGAGGGATTATCCCAATGTCATTGGCCCAAAGAAAGTGATTATTTAATGCTTTAAAAATTGAAAAGAGGACACTAAATGTGAGGTATTTATGGTTACTGGTCATCAACATTTCCACTGGGAACTTATACAGGTCATACTAAGGTGAGCAATGAGTTCAGAGAAGCAAGTAGAGGGAAAATTAATTGTTTTTTCTTGAAGCTTAGTTCTAAGGAGACTACATGAAATACAAAAGATAATTAAGATTTATGTGACAGCTGATTATGGAAGAGGTATGTGTGTCTATCATCTATCAAGCTATCAAGTTATCTATCATCTATCTGTATTTGTCAACTATCTATCTATTGTCTGTCCATCCAGCTATGTCTATTAAACTATCATCCATTCATCCATCATCTCATCTCTCTTCTATTGTATAGATAAAGCTAGAGAGAGCTCTGATGTGAGACAGGAAGCCCTGGCTACTGCTGTGTCTTAATCTTGCAAGCACATTGATTAAGCAGTATAAGATTTGGGGGAAATGCCACTCAAAAGAACAACTCTCATATGTGAAAATCCTGAAGGGAGTCCAGTGAGCTCAAAGGCAAGAATCTTCTGGGAAGAATTACCAAGAAAGTCACATCCTTACTAATCCAGGCAGCAAAACATGGCCTTCCTGTGTATGTCTCTCTACCAATCATAGATCTGGCTTTGATTCTGAATTCAGAAGTTAGAAAGTTATTAACAGGATCTGGTTTAATGCTATTATGTGAATTTAAAAATGTGAAGTCTGACTTTTCCAGCAGATTACTAGTTCAGTCCTTTCAATAAGGCCTTGGTTTTTCTTATTGGGTCATAGAGAGGGCCATAGACATTTATATAATTTGAATGAACTAAACTCATAGAGTCAAAATATTGATGCTATAGACCACATATATATTTGATTAAATTTGTGATAAAACATTTTAGATATTAAAGTAGATGAGAATAAATACTATTTTCAAAAAATGTATTGAGAGATATCTGAGGAAAAGTTTTAAAACCATTCGTCTAGTATGGGAGGTCTGGCCCTTGAAGTTGGAGAAAGTACCCTGATATGTAAGGGTCTGAGATTTGTGAGGGTTCTCTCTCCCAGGGTCAAAAGGTAAACATTGGGTTGGTCTTCCTCTTGGCATCTTTTGACTACACAATTTATTCTCCCGAGGCTGAGAGCTATTCAGTCATAGGGCACAAAATATGTCAGGGAGGAAGGTGGAAAGAATCCACATTTATATTAAAAAATATATAGCATATTACTGTGTCTACAGATCTCAGTCAAGACACAGTATAAGAAAGTTTTAGCAAGTGAAACTGCCTGCAATGAAGAGAAGGCACTGTTCAAGTAGAGCATTAGATGTAGGCCTTATCAAGACAATGTTCAAATACAGCAACCA
>CABHPQ010172911.1:0-29850 GCA_902168405.1 Peromyscus aztecus
TTAATCCCAGCACTCGGGAGGCAGAGCCAGGCGGATCTCTGTGAGTTCGAGGCCAGCCTGGGCTACCAAATGAGCTCCAGGAAAGGCACAAAGCTACACAAAGAAACCCTGTCTCGAAAAACCAAAAAAGAAAAAAAAAACATGATAGGATAAAATATTCAGACTTTGAATCTTTAGTGAGATCAACTTGGGGGGAAACAAATAATAGCAGACAAAATTAGCTAGTGGAGCTTCCTACAGTAGTCTTTGTGCTTGGCCTCCAGAATTTTAACATCCAAATATTCCTTTCCTTGTAGTCTTTTCTGTCCTTGATACTCCTGCTCTTACTGCTTGGTGAAACTCTGCCTGTAAAGGACTTAGCTAATTAGTCAAGGCACACCTAGGACCTGGCACTTGGTTGCCTCTACTTGTGCCATATCTACAGTATAACATCACCACAGGGTAAAACACATCACCTTCAGCAAAGATTATGTAGGGCACATCTACTGGAGAGTGTTGTTGGTTGTTTTTTCACTCTTTACTCTTTTGGCTCTTTTGGGGGGCCCACCACTCAGCTCCCAAATAAATCACAGAGAGGTTTATTCTTTCTCATAAATGCCTGACCTTAGCTTGGCTTATTTCTAGCAGCTTTTCTTAACTTAAATTATCCTGTTTACCTTTTGCCTCTGGGCTTTTACCTTTCTCTATTTCTGTATATCTTTTTTTCCTTCTTATTCTATGTCTGGCTGTGTAGCTGAGTGATTGGCCCTGATGTCCTCATCCTTCTTTTCCTATTCCTCAATCCTCCCTCCTAGATCTCTCCTCCTGTTTATTCTTTCAGCCTGCCAGCTCTGCCTGTCCTTTCTCTTGTCTTGCTATTGGCCATCCAGCTCTTTATTAGACCAATTAGGTGTTTTAGACGGGCAAAGCAACATAGCTTCACAGAGTTAAACAAATGTAACATAAAAGAATGCAGCACATCCTTGCATTATTAAACAAATATTCCACAGCACAAATAAATGTAACAATCTTAAAATAATATTATACAGCAAGAAAGCTTAGAGACCTCAAGGAATACACTAAAACTCTGCCCACCCTATCCAGCAACAGAGAGGTTCATGCATAAAAACCTACAAGGACAAACTCTATGCTTCATGCGACACACAGGAAGCCCTAAAAACAGTGGTTCTCAACCTGTGTGTCATGACTCTTTTGATGTCAAATGACCCTTCAACAGGAGTCACCTAAGACCAACAGAAAACACAGATATTTACATTATGATTCATGAATTATAGTTGTAAAGTAGCAATGAAAATAATTTTATGGTTGGGAGGGTCATCTCAACCAGAAGAACTGTATTAAAGTATTACAGCATTAGGAAGGTTGAGAATCACTGCCCTAAAAGGACAGGGTCCATGCTTGGTGGGACACACAGGAGGCACTATGAAGTTTCCTTTTGCTAAGTCTGTCCCTTCAATCTTACACACTTCTAAATGCCAGCAAAGCCTGGAAGGAGTCATATTTCACAGGCAAGCTGATTTTTCTTTTTATGCAAACCATTTTCTGTGGGGCAAACTTCTTGGTGGTTCACTCTATAATTCAGAGGAAAATAAGTCAAATTCGTGTATGACAGAATGCCACTTAAATGGCATCTATTATAAAGGACTTCTAGGAGGCACATCATTCAGTATGGTGACAACAAAGATCCCATCCCATGAGTCCAGATGTGCATTCCCTTTGCTCTCTAGCATGAGTAAGCAGGCTCCTCCAGTGTTTTCAATCTCTGATAAGTGCTTTTGTCTGGAAACATTCTACGTGATTTCCAGAGCCTTCATTTATACAAGCAAAGTGTCTCCAGCCTCCTTAACTCCCTCCTCCTTGCCATCATTTGGCAATTAATCACTCTATCTTGAGCTGCTCATCAGTTTAATCCTGCTTGGACTATTGTACTCACACACATAAAATAAAATTCCTTTAGATGACTTACATTTTTAAAGCAAAATGCTTAGACCTTTAACTAATTATTTTAAACTTAGCTTCTATCAGGTTTTAGCCCTTTAGTCAGACCTGGAAAAGGACAAATCAGCCAAGAAAATTTTTAAAGGGGGGGGATAGTGATGAGAGGAAATGTCTGTGAGAAAGTAACACTGAGCCAAGGGGGAGGGGTTTTCCACAGTTCTCCCGGTGGTGGGCTGGTGGGGAGGCACCTTCAACACAGACACTACTGGACCAAACAAATGGAAACAGCCCCCGCCCCCAGTTCTTATATGCAGAATGAGTTAAAAAGACAGTTGCTAACTCTTGTGAGTGTTTGTAGAATCGTCTCTAAATCCTTTGTTAGAGACTCATTCTTCAGTGAAGGGGCTGTGATAGCTGTTCTTGTTGTCAAGTTGTCAGCTTGACTCCATCTGGAATGATCTACAATTCAGAATTCAGAAATAGAGGGCACACCTGTGAGAGTTTTTTTTTTGGGGGGGGGAGCTTGGTTTGAAGTAGGTGAATCCACGTCTAGCTGGAACCTTTGGGTAGGAAGATACAAGCATCTGATCCGGATCTTGAGGCAGGAAGATACAGGCCTTTAATTCAGATCTTGAGGCAGGAAGACCCACCTCTAATCTGGGACATGTATTCTGTGGAAGTCTATATATAAGGACATAGAAGAAGGATGCTTTTGCTCTTTGCCTGCTTGCCCTTGCATTGCCCACAAGTCCACACCTTTGCTGGCATTAGAGTCTGCTTCTTTGGAACTACAAAGTTTACTGAAGACCATTTGAGACATTCAGCCTTAAGGCCTGAGCCACTACTGGATGCTTGGACTTTCTGTTCATGGCCCACCATTGTTGGACTAGTTGGACCACAGCCTGTAAGTGATTCTAATAAATCTCCTTCCTATACATGTGGAAAGAGAGGTTCATTCTCTAAGTTCTGCATTCTAAGAGAACAGAAATGCACCTCTGAGTGAAATGAAAACTCTTGCTGTGACCTTCTGGCCACATTATTTTTCTATTCATTTTCTTTTCCTTTCACTTATGTTACATGTTCCCACTAAGCTTGAAAACTGAGATTATAATGTAGTCAGCAGAACCCTGGAATATGCTGTCATATCAAGACTGATAGACTGTGTGTCCCAGAGCTAGTAAGACAAGGAGAGAGGATGACAATGCCATGTTTGGGTTTTTGATGGTCTTAGTGGGACCATATGACATAGAAAACAGGAAACGCAGAAGATGTCCACCTCATATTAAAAACACATCCCTTCAAGTCTAAGACACTGCATGAAAATATGCAGCCATGTTTTGTGTTCTAACCATAAAGTCAAAAATTCAATATTATTGCTACTGTAAGTGACTGCCATTTTTGGAAAACCTTGGAAATTTTGGTGAAAATTCTTTTTAGATGATGGCACCCTTTAGCTACAGGATCCTGATGGGAACCAACTGTGCATTTAGTTTTAATTTCTCTGGTGAGTGAGGGGGTTAAATACATTTTCATGTGCTTATTAGCCATTTATGTATTTTTATTTCTTAAAGAGGAAGACAAGTGTTAATGAAAATGAGAAGCAGGAGTAGATGGAAGGGACTTGAATGTGAGTTGAACTTAGGTATGAAGTTTACTGAACAGTTTTTTTAAAAAAATATTTGTTTATTTATTTATTCCCTCCTGGGGTAGGGCATGAGCAAGCCATGGCACAGGTGTGGAGTTAGGGAACAGCTTTCATGAATCAGTCCTCTCCTCCTACCATGTGGATCCCAGGGATCGAACTCAGGTTGCCAGGTGCAGTGGCCTTTACCTTGTGACCCATTTTTCCAGTTCCTGAACTGTTTGTACCTGACTGTACAGTTTGAAATATTTAATTGTTTTAAATCCTTATACATTCTGAATTAAAGTGTTATATATGACCAATACAAGTATTGAGCAAGCTTAAAAAAACCCCATAGAACTCTTGGCATTTTCATTCATATTAGTGTTTCATAACCTGGATATTTATGTGGAAGATGAAGGAAATTCAATGCATGGTTCATAGGATAAAGATTAATTTGAGGTATATTATGGGTATGAATCTAGAAAAGATTAGCTTTATGGTTCTGCTGCATTTACAAGGTCTTACAAGAGAAACAAAAAATAATTAATGAGAAAGGAAAAATAATTGTTGGACTTTTAATCTAGACTAAAATTTTTTATTTTATGCATTTGACTAGACCATCCTCAGGTCTTTGTCTCCTTTGTCAATGTGACATCTAGAGGTTTAGTTTATATTTTTCTAAATTTATTTCTGAGCATTTCACATGTTTTGATGCTGTTGTTATTGGTGTTTTCTAAATTTACTTTCATTTTTTTTTAGTAACAAGTAAAACACATATTTCAAACTTGAACTTGTACCTGGTGTGTAGGCACTCCATCTCTTTCCGCACTTTGCCCCTCCCTGCAGGGGGCGGGGACTGCTCACTGTAGCATTCCTCCAGTGAGGCGATTTAAACCTTTCGGCATACAGTGGGTATTAGTAATTTTGCATGATTCCATTCAAAGAGTGCTTTTATTTTACTTCACACTCAGTTCATCCATTGCCGACACATTCTCACATCTGCTGAGCTTAGGGAAGTTACTACTCCAGTCAGGGGCAGGACGTTTCAGATAAGATTCCCAGGTACCTTTAAGAAGCATCCTTAATGAGACTTGTGGATGAATAAAATATCATGTCTTCCATCACCTCACCCAGCCTGCTTAGGATTTCTTGGACTTTGAACATGGTCATCATTCTTTAATGACAACTTGTTAACATTTAGATTATCATTTGTGTTCTGGCAAGTTATCATGCTGGCAGGGGACAGAGGGAACACCTGCTTTAAAGACAGGTGGCGGTCCTCCTGACTGGAATACAGAACCTACTTGTACTTGGTTTAGACCAATCACTCAGCAAAGCAAAAATTTCCTCTGCTCTTCAGAGCCTGGAATGTTTCCTTCTAACAAAGCCAATTCAGTTTCCAGCTACTATGCTGTTACTAGCATGCAAATTAGGTCCCAAAGTAAAATAAAAGTTAAATCAAGTGATAGAATATTGATATTCAAAGTTTACTGCACAGACCATCACCACCACATCCAGTACCACCACCATCATCACCACCACCACATCCACCTCCCCAACTCTCATCATCACCACCACCATCACCATCACCACTACTGCCACCACCACCTCCCCCACCATCACCACCACCATTACCACCATCATTGCCACTATTGCTGCCACATCCCTTACCACTGTCACAAACTACCCTCACCACTATCAGTACCATCATCATCACCATCATCACCATTGTCATCATCATCATCATCAGCAGCAGCAGCAGCAACAACAACTTGTTAGAAATACAGAACAGGCCTGAGTCCAGAGCTGCTGAAAGAGAAGCAGCACTCTAATATGACTGCCAGTTAATTTGAGGGCACTTAACCTTGCAGCAGAGCCTGCAGAGAATGTGTGTTCCCAAGTTTAGTTGGGGTTACAATCGCAGGAGCAGCTCATCGAGAACCTACACATTCCCAGAGTTTATTGAGATGTTCCGGAACCCCCAAGATACTTTTTTGATAAGTTTAGGAGGGTTTCGGGTACTTGAATTGTTAATAAACCCTTCTAGTAACTTGGATGCGTATAGTTTCGAATTGCCTTAGAAAGACTGAGCTGGTTGCTATGGGATACGCAGGAATGTTTAGCAAGAGGAACAGAAAAAGAACAGAGATGGAAATAATTTCTACTGTGGTTTGAGACTAGTAATATATTTGTGTTTGAATGTACATGTTTCATAAATACACATTTGTGTACATGCATATATATTACACATGTATAATATGTTTTGGTTGTTGACTTGACACACTTGGGAAGAGGGACCCTTAATTGAGGAATTGCTTCCAACAGGTTGTCCAGTGGGTATGTCTGTGAAACATTTTTTTGATTCCTAATTGATGTCAGGTGGGCCTAGCCCACTGTACCATTCCTAGGCATGTGAGCTTGAGCCTTATAAGAAAGGAAACCGAGCTTGTGCTGGGGGGTCAGCCTCATTCCTCCTGCTCCCACTTCAAGCTCCTGCCTTGAGTTCTTGCTCCGATGGCTACAGCATGTAAGGTTAAATAAGGCCGCACCTCTTCAAGTTGCTTTTGGCCCTGATGTTGACAACAATAAGAAAGTGGCCTAGAACGTACATGTATATATGTAATGAATATATGTGCTCAGATACATGTGCACACAGTATATATGCATACAGATGTGTTATTTCTACTTGGCCATTAGTTGTGCGTAAGGAAACAGCAGCAGCAATCAGTAGTAATACTTGTTGAGAGCCCACTGTGTGCCAAGTACTACTGTAAGCCCCTTTATTAATTCATTTTCTTACCATGGCAATAAGCACTATTCTCATTCAAAATGTTAACATACACAGGAATTTATGGATATATAATTGATATATGCTCTATATATGAATATGCCTCTGTTGATTGTAGTGACTATGACACTACAGTAAAGGGGGATTTTTTTTAAGTGATTTTGGTCTGTGCCATTAAATGTGGCTCATATGTAATTCTTGTTTGGTATTTTAAAATGGATTTTAGTTAAAGCTCTTTTGGCCTGAAGCACTTTAATTTGTTCATAGGCATGTGATGAAAAGAGCAATGTACGGACAACAGGGCAGGCTGCAGGTCACAGAGGAGCCAGTCCTCGTCTCCCAGACTGCATGTCCTCGTACAGACTTCCAGGCTTCTTAAGGATGGTAAAAATTATCCTTACTGGTTTTGTACCTTCAGACTCAGATGTCACTATCTGGCACAATGAGGCTGCTGCATAACTGACGGTTAAACTGAACTCACAAATTTTGATTCTGACCAGTTAATTCTTGGCTTCTTGCATTGGCTGAGGAAAGAAGTGAGCCATTAAGAGAATAACTATTATGGAGGAGTTTGGCTTACACAGTCAAACCCCATACACACAAGGTTCATGGTATCCTTTTTAGAAGCAGATTCTGACTCAGATAAACTGGTGTGAGATCTCCCAGCCCTCACAGATAATGAGGGATGCCACTGATGCTGGTGCAGCAATTATTTGAAGGACACTTGATGGAAGAAAAAGAGGCCTTAATTTATACACCGGCACCCATACTCCTGAATTCATAGTTCAGGCAAGTGCATTATTTAGTGCATTTTCACCAGGCACACACTCTGCAAGTTAGTGGTCCAGGCACTAGGAGCAGTGCACACACACACAACCTTGTCATTTGCCTGCCAGGTTTGGTTGTCTAATGACCTCCTTAATTATGGGACTAGAATCCTTTCCCACAGGCTTGCAGGGGATGAAATGGGCTTATGCAAATGAACCACCCAAGATGCTGCCTGGCATGCAGTAAGTGCTCAGTTTATTATTCTTTCTGAGGACTTATGCTCAGACTCCCTCAAACTGCATGAAGGTTCTTCAGGGCTGGCCTTGATGTTGGCAATATGATAACCAGCTGGGAATCAATGAGGGAGAGTAAATCAAGGTTCCCATGAATAATACATTAGGTTAATATTATGCAGTATAATGGGGAGCTGACTACATATAATTTAAAGGGGCTGAGTGACATTTTGGAGTAAATTCTTGCTCATGAATCAAAGCTGTGATCGCCAATCTTCAATTTTTCTATTGATGCTTTTTGAAATTCTACCCAGATTCCCATAACTCATATCCCACTTCCTGTAAAGTAGGTTCTGTGAAATTAACTCCTGTGGAAACTATTAAAACACTTAATAATTCAATTCAACAAATATTTATTGAATATCTACAAGGCAGTATTTCCTAGTGGGAACATCAATAATTTAAGTTGTTGTCTGTGTTGAAAGGACTTTGACGATGTCAGGAAAACGAGAGCTGCATTTCTTCATTTATTTTACTCACTGATTTACCACAAACTTATCAAGTGACGTGAAGAGGGGCCAGCAAGCCCTCTTGGTGCTGACTGTTTTATCAGCAGAGGATGGTAGCACATCTGTAATTCAGCACTTGGGGGTCTAGCACAGGAGCAATGGAAGTTTCAGGCCAGCCTGGGCTACATAGAAAGACCAGGTTGAAAGCAAAACACAGGAGAAAAGAAGGAAGGAAGGAAGGAAAGAAAGAAAGAAGGAGGAAGGGAGGGAGGGAGGGAAGGGAAAAAGGACTTAGTCTATTCCTTAGTCTCTTTGAGAAGGAGTGCCATGGAAATGCAAACAGATTGCACACAACAACTAAGAGGAAAAGGAGAAACAGATAGGGAGATGGCTTATAGAATCCAAGGTTGTAAGGATTCCATAAGATGTATGGAAAAAGTCTGTGTGTATTTGAGTGTTCAGGAACTGATGTCACAATCCCACAGGAATGGCCTGGGGAATCATCATTTGGGTTTTTCAGGCTGGAAGATGATAACAAACATTTGTGAGGGGGTGAAGAGACGGCTTAGTGGGTGAAATGTGTGACTCTGAGGACTTGAGTTTGATCCCAAGCACCTGGACTTATGGGGGCATCGATAACCAGGAAGAATAAAGTTGTGAGGGAGTTGCGTTGGGTCATATAGAGGGAGCTGAAGGAGGGAGATGGTGGGTGGGTATGACCATATTTTTATTGCATACATGTATGAAATTATCAAAAGTAATGAAAAATTCCAATTAAAAAAATCAGTCAAATGTGTTGGCCCATGCCTGTAGTTTCTGGGCAGCAGACATAGCAGGACTGGGAGGGCTTGCTGGCTAGCTGATCTGGACTAATCAATGAGCTCCAGTTTGGTGAGAGACTCTGTCTCAAAAAACACAAAGAAGGGGGATATATAGATTGAGGAAGACACTTGATGTTGGACTCTAGCCTCCATGTGCACCCACAAAAACCTGAGTGCACGCAACACTATTGAAGAGAAATAAACACATGTTATTTCTAATGCTTGCAGAGGGCTTGCTCTGCACTAAGAACAAAGTGGGGTGGTTCAGTCTCTGCCAGTGGAGAACCTGCCACTCAGCAACAAAGGAGAGAAACTGATAGAAGTTTTGCATCTGAATATGAATGTAGAACTAAGCATGGGATGAAGAGAATGCACATGCATAGAGAGGTTCAAGTTTTGTAAAAGTTAGAGTTTTTTTTTTTTTTTTTTTTTTTTTAAGGGGGGTGCTCTTTAGGGAAATTGAGAAAGGCTTCTTGAGAATGGCCTGCTTCACAATCAAATGGGAGCTGTTCAAGTGAAGCAGAGTAATCCCCAAGGGACAACGACTTCTGAGGTGTTCTGTCACCAGAGACTCTCATTTAGAGTTGCTGGGATCTTAATGACAAGAGTGCTGGGGACTGATGAGAGTTGACACCAGAGGGATGGACACAGAACAGGGTAAGAAGGATCTTTTAAAAAAGAAATATTTATTTGTGTGTGCACGCATGCACACTCACGTGTGTGTGCCATGGGTGGTGCAGAGGTCAGAAGACAGTTTACAGGAGCTGGTTCTCCCTTCTATCACTTGGGTCCTGAAGTTGGAACTCAGGTCATCAGGTTTGGTGGCAGGTACCTTTACCTGCAGAGCTATCCCTCTGGCCCTTACACTGGATCTTATATTCTGAGCTGAAGAGGAAAATGCATTTGAAGGCAGGAAAACACCAGTACACTTTCAGAAAAAGAGATTATATTGGACAATGTTAATGTTTTCTCTTAGGTGCTGAGATGGGGAACTTAGGAACACCATTTGGTAGAGATGCTCCTAGGAGAAACTGGTCAGGACATGAGGAACTCACACTAGGCTGGGATCTCACTGTACCTGAAGGTGGTTCCAAGTGATCCAGCACGGCTGCCAGGACCATGGATTCTGCTTCAGCCAGGGATGCTGGCCTCTGTGCTTTGCAAGTAATTCACTGGGTAGCTGTTGCTTTGGGGAAGGCAAAACATGCTAGTCCCATGCTTTGGTGATCAGGTGGTTTCAGAAGCAAGGGAGTTTTGAGACAATGGATAGCAGGATAGCTCCCTGTACATACATGTGCACTGGGAGCTGGCAGGGGAAACAGGTCCTCAAATGTAGAGCAAATCTTTCCTTCTACTTATTTTTAAAAACTTCACCCTTCGTTCTGCCACATTTACACAGGAAATTTGGATTTCCCTATGTTTTTTGTGTTTTTCAGACTGGAGAATGCCAAAGCCTTGAGGAAGAGGGAGAGATTTTTGTCCTTAGTGTCAACTGTCACCCTCACTGTAGGGGTCCAGTTATTGTCCCTTGTCTACACAGGTAGCCATGGAGAATCCCTCCTCTTGTTCAACACTAGTGGTCCTTCTTTGTCTCAGCAGCTCTTGAGCAGATGTGATCTCTCCACTGTGTCTATTGCAGGATACTGGTGTGAAATACTCACAGGAAGATATTTAAATCCTCATCCTGACTCATTAGTCAGCTTGACCTATTATAACAGATTCCAGTGGACTGGGACATTCATCTCTCATGATTTTGGGACTCTCAAATTCAGCTGTAGAGCTGATATCTCCTGGGCCTGTTTGTTCCTTCACATGGTTTTTCTGTTTTGTGTCCTCATATGGTGACAGGAGGGAGGGACCTTTTGAAGTGTCTTTTATATGCTCAGCTATGGCTCATGCCTGTTCATGAGGACAGAGTCCTCATGACTTAATGACTCCCAAAGGTTTTACCTCTAATGCCATCACTTTAGGTGTTAGCGTCATTCTTGCTACTTAAGTTGCTCATAGCTACCCTAGGGTCCTCCCCTGTCTCTGGGACCTCATAAAATAAGGCAAGGGATGCACCTCTCTTGGATGCTGTCTTACTTCTACTGTTATGATCAGATACCATAGCTGGTGCACCTTATAAAAGAAAGTGTTGAATTTGAGCTTACAGTTTCAGAGGGTTAGAGTCCATGATGGTGGAGCAAAGGCACAGTGTCAGGAGCAGCTGAGAGCTTGGATCTTGATCCAAAAGTTGGAGACAGACTCTTTTTATTCTCAAAGCCTATCTTCAGTGACATACCCCCTCCACCAAGCTCACACCTCTTCCTCCAAGACCACACCCCCTCCAACAAGGCCATTCCCCTCCAACATGGCCACACCTCCTCTAATATGGCCACACCTCATTAAACAAGGCCACATATCCTCCACCAAGGCCACACCTCTAATCTATTCCAACCAGTTCCACCAACTGGGGACCAAGTGTGTCTATGATGGCCATTCCCATTCAAACCACCAAAGATGCTTTAAGTCTTCAAGGAGTTGGGATAATATTCAAGAGTCTACTGCATTCCTTCCTCTGGAGTATAGCTCGTCTACCTCCCCTTAGGAGAACAACTTCATAGTACTAAGAGATAGTGAAAACTGATGATTTAAGATGGAGTATTGATGTGGTATTAATGATGAAACAAATTGCATATTATACTCCTAAAGATAGGCTATTCATGATTCAGATAGCACAGTGTGTTTTGTATTTTGTGTTTTGTGATTATCATGGGAAAATACCTTTTTTCTTCTAGGCTATACCCAATGTCTCTATAAAATATAGTTTTTGAAGCTTTATGATTTGAGTAGAACAAATCAAGACCTAAGCTTGCTGTCTGAAGCCAGAATTTTCAGGTTTCCCCAGCCCCCACAGAGTCACTGGTCCACTCCATGGAGACGCAGATTCTCACCACATGGCAGGCAGGATTAAAGGAGATGAAATAGACTAAAAAACATGTGGCATGCAGTGGCTCCTCAGGGACTAGTGGCTAGTACTGTTGTTTTTATTAACTTTTGCTGAAATTCAAGTGACTAGACATCATTCAGATGTTCGTGTGTAAAGGCACACTCGTGTACTTGTGAGTGTGGAAGGTAGTAGAGGACAACCTCAGGTTTTGGTCTTCAGTTTCCAGATAGCTTTCTTTTCCTTCTCCCCATCTCTCCTCCCTCTCTCCATCACTATCTCTGCCTTCCTCCCTCCCACCCTCCTTCCATTGCTTTCTCCCTCTCTCCCGACCCCCTCCCTTGGCATAGGCTCTTACTGGCCTGCGCTCACCACATATAGACTGGTTTCCAATGTGCTTCCTAGTTCTACCTCCCCAACACGAGGTTTGCAGAAGCATGCAATCACAACCAGCATTTGTTGTTGTTTTCTTTCTTTTATTAAAAATAAGTTAATATCACTTAATATATACTGATTACAGTTTCCCCTCCCACTACTCCCCCTTCCAGATACACTCCCTTTCTGTCTCTACTTAGAAAACAAACAGATTTCTGAGGGATAATAATAAAATAAATATAATAAGATAAAACAAAAGCTACCAAATCAGAGTTGGACAAGACAAACACAAACAGAAGGAAAAGACCACAAGATATGGTCCAAGAATAGAGACCCACTCATCTGCACACTCAGGAATCACAGGAAAACACTAACCTGGAAGTTATAATGTACACAGAGAGGACATGGTGCAGCTCTATGCTGGCTCTGTGCTCGCTGTCTCAGCCCTCGTGAGTTTATATGTATAGCTATCCTGTTGATTTTGAGGTCCTTATTTCCTTGGTGTCCTCCATACCCTCTAGCTCTTATACTCTTTCTGCCCCCTCTTCCTCAAGGGTTCCCTGAGCCCTGAGGGGACGAATTTGATGGAGACATCCCATTTAGAACTGGGTATTCCAAGGTCTCTCACTTTCTGTATATTGTCTGGCTGTGGGTCTCTGTATTTGTTCCCAATTGCTGCAGGAGGGAGCTTCTCTGATGATGGCTGAATTAGGCACTATCTGTGAGTATGGAGAACATCATTATGTGTCATTTCACTGCTATGTTCTCTTAGGGGAACAGTAGTATTTGGTTTTCCCCTAGTTCCCTGGACTATCTAGATTCAAGTTCCTGGTCACCTAAACAGTGTCCTGTATGGTTCCATCCTGTGGAGTGGGCCTTACATCAAATCAGAACTTGGTTGTTACTCCCACAAGCTTTGTGCCGCCATTGCACTATCATGCAGGCAGGACACGATTGTAGATCAAAAGGTTTGTGGCTGGCTTGGTGTTTATGTTTCTCTTTTGATAGTATGCAGAGTACCTTCTTGTACCAAAGATGCTAGAACATAAGGTTGAAGTCTCTGTGTAGACACCAGCTTAACATCTCCATGTTCACAGAGTCGTACATGCATTGTCTTAAGCAATGGGGCCTTGCTGTTAGTTTGTGGAGAGTGATCTATAGTCTTAGCAACTGAAGCTTGTTTGGAGGATTCCCAAGGGACCCCTTTGGCCATCAACTCAATTAGATCTAATTCAATCCTTGTACGGGAAGCTTTGATTGGTGACAAGGAATGGCCAGTTGGGACTCCATGTCACCTATTATTTGTTGATTTCATTTAGACCATTTTCATATATGTATATATTTTCATATATGTAATATACTGTATTAGGTTTTCATACTATCCTTCAAATGACCCTCAATCTGAGCTGCCTCCCTCCATATTACTTCCTTCATTGCCCCCTCCTCTCCCCTCCCTACTTGATCGTCCCATTCCAGCCTCTCCACACCATCCATCCATAACTATCTTTTTATTTTCCCTTTCCTAATGAGATCTATCAGTCCCTTCCTTATTCTATACATAACCTCTGTGGTTCTATGGATGGTAGCTTGTTTACCATTAACTTAACAGTTAATATCCACATATAAATGAATGCATACCATATTTGTCTTTCTGGGTCTGTGTTACCTCACTCATGATGTTTTTTTTTCTAGTTCTATCCATTTACCTGTGAGTTTCATGATTTTATGTTTTTTTTAATGACTGAATAATACTCCATTGTGTAAATGTACCACTTTTTCTTTTTCTATTCTTCTGTTGAGGGATATCTAGGTTGTTCCTAATTTTTGGCTATTATGAATAGAACAACAATGATGTTTGAGCAAGTGTCTCTGTGGTAGGATGGTGCATCCTTTAGGTATATGTCTGTGGTGTTTTGAAAGAACACGGTCTCCATAGGGAATGGCACTATTAGGAAGTGTGGCCTTATTGGAGGAAGTATGTTACTGTGGGGGAGGGCTTTGAGGTCCCCTGTCTCAAGCTATACCAGTGTGACACATAGTTGCTTCTGCTGCCTGTGGATCAAGATATAGAACTCTTAGCTTCCTCTCCAGCACCATATCTGCATGTACACTTCCTTGTTTCCCATCATGATGATAATGGACTAAACCTTTCAAACTGTATGCCATCTCCAATTAAACATTTTTCCTTTTTAAGAGTTGCCATGATCATGGAGTCTCTTCACAGCAATAGAAACCCTAACTTGTTGTGAAACATTAGTTTAAAATATGTTACATTTATTTATACTGTGGAATATTTGTTTAATGATGCAAAGATGTGTTGCATTCTTTTATGTTGCATTTGTTTAACTTAATGCCTGTCTAAAAAATTGAATTGGTCTAATAAAGAGCTGAATGGCCAATAGCTAGGCAGGGGAGAAAAATAGGTGGGACTGGCAGGCAGAGAGAATAAATAGGAGGAGAAATCTAGAGAAGGAGGAGCAAGAAAAGGAGATGGAGAGGAGGATGCTAGGGGCTAGCCACCCAGCCACATAGCCAGTCACATAGTAAGAAGAAAAGAATTATATATATATAGTAAAGAAAGACAAAAAGCCCAGAAGCAAAATATAGTTAAAGAGAAGTGGGTTAATTTAAGTCAAAAAATCTGGCTAGAAATAAGCCAAGCTAAGGCCGGGCATTCATAAGTAAGAATAAGACTGTATGTATATATTTGAGAGTTGAGTGGCCAGACCCCAAAGAGTTAAAAACAAACAAACAAAACAAAACATCAACTATACTAAGACAGAAGTTGGTACTAGGGACTGGGGTATAGCTGTGATAAACCAGACCATGTTTTTGTTCAGAGAAATATGGACTTTCGGATTCTGGATTAGAAAACCAGTTGAAAGCTTTAAGTGCTGTTTAATGGGGACATACTATCAGAATCATGGAAGACAGTCCATTCTAATAGGAGCATAGAAAACAGTGAGGGTGATTTGAATTCTGGTGGCCTGAGTCAAGAGGTTACAAAGGAGAAGAACGTTAGTATGTGACCTAGATACCAACCTTGTGATATTTGGATGAAGCTGTGGCTGCTTTTTGCCCTTGTCTGAAAGTTTTCCTGAGGCTAAAGTGAGGAGTTTTGGATTAATTCCCTTGGCAGAGAAAATCTCAAAACAACCTAGTATTGACTCTGTTGTGTGGTTATTAGTGTTTACTTTAATGAAGTTTTATACTTGAAAAGGAGCAAGCTGAGCAATGAAAGTTATAAAATGTATAATTTGAAGAGAAAAAAGGGTCACCAGGAAGTGGAATGGAGCTAAGTCCTCTGTTCAAGGAGAGAAACAGATTAGGAAATGGAATAAAGGGAGTAGTGACCTCAGTGCAAGAGCCTACCAGCTAAGCTTCCAACTTGTGAAAGTGGATTAAAGAAAAACTTAGAAATGAGTGTGTTGTGCATACCTTTAATTCCAGCACTCTAGAGATAGAGATCTGGCAGATCTCTGAGTTTGAAGCCAGCCTGGTCTACAGATCAAGGTTCAGGAGAGCCAAGCTTAGGCAGTGAAGGAAAACACTGAAAACAGAAAGTTGGTGAAGATGTAATTGAACAAGGGGGCCATGTTCTAGCCCAGCAAGGAGCAGAACTTGGCAGCTTTGGCCACATCATTCTAACTTTAGCGTCAAGGATAGAAGTGGTTATGGATTGCCTTGGAGACCCCAAGGTATTGGAGATGCCAGAGCTGTGGGATACCTGCTGAGGAAAGATGCTAACAGGGGATGGAACCAGCCCAAGAGAAAGAAGTGTGCTGCAGTCAACAAAACTGAAAAGAGTTGGAGATCTGAAGAGCATTTTAAAATCAGACATGGAGATGTAGAGTTTGGATTTTGCCCATCTGATTCTCAGTCTTCCTTTGGTACAGTATTTTCTCACTATACTCCTTTCTCTACATTTTGGAACAGTAATGTATATCCTATCCCATTATATGTTGGAAGTATGTGATCTGCTTTTTGCTTTTGATTTTATAGGGGACTACAGTTTAAATTGTGGAATATTATTTTAACTAGGCAAAGATCTATTACATTTGTTTATGCTGTGAATATTACTTCAACTGTGTAAAGATGTGTTACATTTGTTTCTACTGTATTTGCTTAATGAGGTAAGAATGTGTTACATTTGTTTATGCTGCATTTGTTTAATTATGAAAAGATGTGTTGCTGTTTCACCTTGCCTGTGTAAGGCAACTGATTGGTTTAATAAAGAGCTGAACAGCCAATAGCTAGGCAGAGAAAGGATAGGTAGGGCTGTCAGCCAGAGAAAATAAATAGGAGGAAAAATTTAGACTCGAGAGAAGAGGTGAGAAGAAAGAAGAGAACTAGGGAGAAAGAGAGGGACAAGCCTGGGGCCAGAAACCAGGCAGCTGCCAACCAGCCAGACACTGGAGAAAGCAGGAAAGTAAGATATGTAGAAAGAAAGAAGTAAAGGTAAAAAGCCCTGAGGTAAAAGGTAGATCAAGAGAAACAAGTTAAGTTAAAAGGGCCAGCCAAAACAGCTATATATAGTTATAATACATATTATAACTAATAAGAAGTCTCCAGGTCATGATTTGGGAGCTGGGTGGTGGCCCAAAAGAAAAAGCCAGTTACATAGTTAAGAGATTGCATGAATCTCAGAAGAGACTTTGAACTTTAGACTTTTAAGTAAGGTTAAGACTGTTGCAGACTATAGAGACTTTTGAAGTTGGACTGAATGCATTTTTTGCATTATGATATGACTACAAGCCTATGGGGACCAGGGAGTGGAATGTGATAGATTGAAAGAAAATGGTCCCCATAGGGAATGGTACTATTAGGAAGTGTGTCTTTGTTTTAGAAGGTGTGGCATTGTTGGAGGAAGTGTGTCACTATAGGGGTTGGGCTTTGAGGTCTCCTGTGCTCAAGCAACACCAAGTTTGACTCACAGTTGCTTCTGCTACCTGTGGATCCAGATGTAGAACTCTCAGCTCCTTCTCTAGCACCATGTCTGCCTGCCCACTTCCTTGCTTCTTGCCATGATGATAATGGACTAAACCTTTGAAACTGTTAGCCACCCCCAATTAAATCTTTTTTCTTCGTAAGAGTTGCTGTAGTCATGATCTCTCTTCACAGCAGTAGAAACCCTTACTAAGACAATGTCCAGGAGTGGAATTGCTAGATCTTGGGCAGATTGATTCCCATATTCCTGAGGAACCACCACACTGATTTCCATAGTGGCTGAATAAGTTTTCATTCTCACAGCAATGGATGTGTGTTCCCTTACTCTTTCTTTTTACCCTCGAAAGACAGGGTTTCTCTGTGTAGCCCTGGCTGTCCTAGAACTTGCTTTGTAGACCAGGCTGGCCTTGAACTCACGGAGATCTGCCTGCCTCTGCCTCTCAAGTGCTGGGATTAAAGGCGTGCACCACCAAGGCCAGGCTCCCCCTACTCTTCTTAATGAGAGAATCCTGGAGAAGGGCCAGCATTCTTGAGAACCCTCTAAACCCTGCCTTTGCATCTGAACCATTGACAAGCCTCTCATGGAAGTAGATGTGCACTGTCAGCTCACACCTGTGAATTTCTCATGTCAACTATAATCTACAAACCATGATCTGTTTCTAGGACCCTAGGTTGTGTTCCACAATGACTGATAATTATCATACTGTAGGTCTGGGCATGTGCTGTCAAGCTGCTCAAAGTATGACAGACATGGTTCACTCTGGGTTCACTTGTCATCTCTGATAAGTAAAAGCTGATGGCTTTGGCAGCCTCTTCAGCTCCCGCCCTGCCTGCAAAAGCCTTTCTTCCATGGCTAGCTCACACTGAATCTCCATCCTTAGCGCTCCTGGAGACAGACACAAGTTGGGCTCTCTGCTCTTTAGTATCTGCTGCCAAAGCTGAAGGTGGCTCACAATGAATTAGGGATTATTCCAGGTCAGATGTGGACGTCACAGGCTCTTATAATCTATACTGGAAAAGTCTGAAATTTAGGGGGAAATATGCTCAGTGGGCAGAACAAAATAACATCATAGTGACAAGTTCTGCATTAATTTTGAGAATAAAACATCCAGGATAATTTGAGATAATTAAAAACAAGCTAAAACTCTCCCCCAGACTGATTAATTTAAAAAATAATAAATAATAATAAAATATTTGAATATTTGATTTCTATCTGGTTGTCTTTCTTCCTTCTTTTTGACCTCTCCTTCATTCTTCTCCCATTTTCAATCTTCCCTTCTCCCTCCATCTCTCTCTTCCTCCCTCCCTCCTGTTTTACTTCCAGTAGGGTATTTCTGTGTAGCCCAGGCTAGTCTAGAACTTTGAATCCTTTTGCCCCAGCCTTCTAAGTGTTAGGACTATAGCTATATTACCACCCCCAGCTGATGAAAGGGACCAGAAAGTCATGGCAATGTTTTCAGTACAGAATCCTATTTCATTTCTTTGCCAAATATTCATGAAGTGCTTATTTTAGGTTGGACGTGGTGTGGGGAAAACAGAGAAGAAAAGAACAACAGCAACACCACCAGAAGTGCCATACTACTCTAAGGATGGGGGATGATGAGGGACTTTTGAGCATCTACTGCTGTGCTTTGTCATAACTGGACTTTCTTTAAAAGTTAGTGAGGGTCACAGCCCATGGGAAGATTTCCATTCAGTGAGACACTTGCATAAGTAATATTAAGTGCAAAAATTTTGTAAGACTACCAGAGCTTTGTGAGCCTCCAGTAAGATGTGCTTCAATCCCCAAAAGTACCTCAGATATAATCCTGAGGACTGACAAAATTTGCAAAGCTGAGCTACTTGGCAATTCCTTTAAGTCTGGGGAATTCAGTTTTTCTTTAAGCTCTGCTTATAGTGTCTTTTTTCTAAATTTGAGATTTCCTTATATGAATTTAAAATAAGAAAAGTAACAACAGGTACCCTGAAAGACTTAGTTTACAGAATGTACCCCCTCAGTCTCAGAGCCTGGGGTGGGTGGGGTGAAGTGCAATGGTTCAGTGAGTATAAGGTGGTGTCCAGAAGTATGCTACCTTCCAGCCACATGAAATGACACTTTCTTTATGACTTGACTCATTTGCACTATTTGTTATTGTTGTTTTAACTTCAGCACAGAGGCTGCACCTTAATCTACTGCTATTTCAGCCAGCAACTGCAACTCTGTAGTTACTGGCCTGATTCTCTGGCAGTGGCCAGTGGCTCAGGCCTCAGCCTTGTGGGAATTCTGTTCCTGAAGGCACTGGCTGTGCTGCTCCTGTTAAAGGTAGTTTTTTAACTAAATCTCTATCATTTTATTTATAAATAAAACTTGAGATTCAAAGGCTGGGGTGAAAACTTGCTAGCTCAGAGAGGTTGAGTAGCAACTAGTGGCAATCTTCTCTCCTTGCTGGCATCTCCCAAAAAGAGCATCCTTCCACTCTGCCAAACAAAAAAAAAAGCCATAACACTAAAAAATCCCTCCCTACTACTTCCAGAGCATCTCTCTATCTCTTCCAGAAGTCCTATGGTGCTCTATGATTACTTTCTGTCAACTAGTTGCTAACTCAGCTACCTGACCCAAAGTTTATTTTATTTAATGCAAACTTGGGGTTCACAGTGCGATGGAATATGTATTTTTGTATTTAAGCATTGACTATGTCTACACATTGTGCTACGAGGGCATAGTTAAGGTTTTATCCAGGGATTCATGAATCTGGCATTCTGGAGATGAGCTCAAACCGTCTTTATTTGGAAGAACCTCTTAGGTCATTCTGATGCATACCATAGTGCCAGTCAAGTTGACTACCTTCATCTACTTTGCTTTGCCCCGTCAATGGGTGGTTCTCAAATAAATAGCACTTTAGGGGAGATCTTTCTACAGTCCATTCCATTTCTGTTAAAACAATGTTTGCTATTCTATACTTTACCCATTGACCTGATTGACTGTTGTTGGAAATAGTCATATTCTTTAAACTTGTATGTTAAATATCTTTTTTTTTCTCATCAAATCAGATGACTCGAGCAAAACCCTCATCTTACTCTATGTGGACAGACAACGTCTCTCATGTCCTCACCCCAGGCCTACATTCTCTTTTTTATATTTTCATCTTAATCCTGTCTTAGCCATTGGGACACTGGCCATCACTTGCCACACATGGAAAGGGAAGCACCTATCTTCATGAGACCCTATGGGGGTTCTCTTTCTTTGGATTAGAAATCCTCACCTGTAGCCTTTCGATGCTGCTTGGAATTGTCACTGTGTTCATGAGGCAATTTATGGAACTGAAGAAGACACCTTGATGATTATGATTAAAAAGAATGAAATGTGTAATTAAAATTGCTCAAAATACAATTTTATGCATGAGTGCAATTTTGAAAAGTATGTGCAAATGTTGAATCTAATCATTGTAGTTTTTAAAATAAATATAATGAGTGCTGAATTGCTATTGACTGTTACTTTTTAAAAATTGTGCCACCTGGGATTCTGACCCTGGGAGAATCTAAGTATTGCTTCTGCCATCCCATTGTTTTAAGTTTGAGGAACACAAAAGAGAGGAAGCCCTTAGCAGAAAGGAAATCTCATAATTAAAGCATCACAATTAACTTTTTGAATCTGGAAGAAAGCATGCTTCTCTTTTTCCTTAAAGGAATAAATTAAGATTAAAAAATAGAATTGTCATATTTTGGTTTTTAAAACAAAGATTGTCTTGGGGGCAATTATGGGGTATGCTATTCATTTTACTTCAATAACTTCTGGTTGACACACTCATCTCTTATTTACACTATAATTTGTATTTTACCACTCCAGAAAGATTAGCAAGCAGTGAGTTTAAGGAAGTTTTTGAGAGGGGGAAGAGGCTAACTTTAATTAAATGACAGTTTACCTTTTACTTATGAGAATAATGTGGAAGTCTTTGCTGAGACACAATAAGTAAAATGGTAAGAGTAGGTGATGAACACTCAAGGGATTACAAAAATTAGCATATTTAACACATTTTCCCAGCTATAAAATTTATATGCATAACATGTGTCCATAAAGACATCAGTAAGTCATAAAACTCATATGTATTCTTGTTCATCATTGCAGATGTCCTTTTGTATATTTCTAAGTCTATATGTCATGAAAAATGTATGTATATAAACACACATATACACATATTTTTAAAGTTACTTATTGTAACTTATGTGTAAATGCACGTGTTTGTGTGTTGGTTTGTGCACATGAGTGTCAAGGTGCTCACAGAGTCCAGAATTGCACATCAGATTCCCTGGAACTAGCATTGTAAGTAGTTATGGACTACCTAAAGTGGGTGCTAGGTATAGAAGCGAGGTTCTCTGGAAGAACAGCAGATATTCCTAACCACTGAGTCATCTCTCTACCTCTATGTTCTGGCTAGTTTTATGTCAACTGATACAAACTCTAGTTATCAGGGGTAGACGGAGCCTCAGCTGAGAAAAATCCTCCATAAGATCCAGCTGTAGGGCATTTTCTTAATTAATGATGGATTGGGGAAGGGCCCAGCCCATTGTGGGTAGTACCATCTGTGGGTTGGTGGTCCTAGGTTCTACAAGAAAGCAGCCTGAGCAAGCCATGAGGATCAAGCCAGTAAGCAGCACTCCATTGTGGCCTCTGTATCAGCTCCTGCCTCTAGGTTCCTGCCCTCACTGCTTTTGATGATGAACTATTATATGGAACATGTGAGGAAAAACCCTTTCCTCCCCAAGCTGCTTTGGTCGTGTTTTTTCCTTCATAGCAATAGTGACCTTAACTAGGATCTGAAATTGGTACCAACATTGTAGGGTGTTGCTGTGACAGACAAGACTGTGTTGTTTTGGGGAGGATTATGGAAGGGCTTTTGACCTTTGCACTAGAAAAGCCATTGGATGTTCAAAGCTTGGTGAACTGTTCTATGGGATCTTAGAAGATAAGAGTGTTGAGAGAAATGAAGATGGCGGAGGCCTGGCTTGTGAAGCTCCAGAGGGAAGTTTGAGAATCACTTAAAGATATTTATGGGAACACTGCATGTTTTGAGTTAAGAATTTGTGGTTCTGATCAGCTGGGGATGAAGAATCAGCTACGATTAACAAGAGACCATACCCACTAAAGTAAAACTTTTACATTACTGGGACAATTGATGCTGCTCAGAAATTAGTGATGATTAAGAAGAGTCCAGCATCAATGAGGTGGAATCTTCTGGGAAGTATTTCCTCAGGAACAATGCATAGAAGCTGTGTTCCAGACATGCCCAAGGTTGTACCTCCTGAGAGCAGATGAACATGGTAGTGTAGGAATCATCCAAGTGGGACAGGTTTTAAAGGTATGAAGTGGTCATGGAGAGCAGCTGAGGCTTGATACTGTCTGGCAGGGCTGAAGAGAGCCCAGGAGAGGCTATTGGTGAAAGTGAAGTACAGCTGAAGCAAGGGACTTCAGCATTTTTGGAGATGCCGGTACCATGGGATGATCGTAAAGAACAGCAGCAGAGGTGGAGTGGAGCCAGGTGGGGCCTAGAAGAAGACCTGCGTGGTGCTGCAGAGGGCAGAGGCGGAGAAGTGACCCAAGCCCTTTGGAGGAGGCCAGATGGTGAGTGAATCTATACCGTTGTAGTTTGGTTTTGCTTTGTTCAGATTGTGACTATGCCCTGATTTTTTCTCTTGAAATAAGAAAGTATTTTAACACATATTTTTTAAATTTTATAAGAGCTCAGTAAAGAGACTTTGGATTTTTTTAAAAAAGAGACTGAACTTTTAATGTGTTCAAATTTGTAAAGACTGAGACTTTTAAAGTTACTTATGTTTTATATTGTAATATTATTAATAATGTACCATCTTGGGGATAAATGAAAAAGGAAAGGTTCTAACTGAAAAGTGTTGCATTTGTGTGTCAAGTTGACAAGAAAGAGGTCAGTTGTGCTGGCAAGTTTTATGACAACTTGACATAAACTAGAGTTACTGGTGACAGAGGGAATCTCACCTGAGAAAATGCCTCTGTAAGATCCAGTTGTAGGGAATTTTCTTAGTGGTTGATGGGGGTGGGTAGTCCATTGTGGGTGGTGCCATCCCTGGGATGGTGGTCCTGGGTTCTATAAGAAAGCAGGAGGAGCAAGCCAGGAAGCAGCATCCTCCATGGCTTCTGTATCAGCTCCTGACTCCAGATTCCTGCCCTCACTGCTTTTGTTGATGAACCGTTATGTGGATCTGTGAATGAAATCAACCCTTTCCTCTCTAGGTTGCTTTTGGTCATGGTGTTTCATCATAGTAATCCTAATCATAACTAAGACACTTCATACAAATACTTTTAAATGCCTCATATGATGAATTATGCATATTTTCTTTAACCATTTAAAGAGTACAATCTATAGGTATTATGATATTTGAAATAATGCATTATACAAACACTGTATGATTTGCTTGGTCTTTTATTATTACAGAGTCACATTATTTCCAGCCTGTCTGTAGCCTAGGGTTCAAAAATTGTTCCTATAGAAAATAAGCACATAGAACTGTGTCTGGCTTTAGGATTCTGCCTCAAGTCTAAGTCTTGACTATGGCTATTAGGGCTTTTCCTCTGCACTTCCTAGTGTCCATCAGTATCATTATAGCCTTATGTGTCTCTACTTTGTCATTACAGAAGTGGTTCCTGGATTCAAAAATGCAAGTGTTTTAATTTTCTACTTATTTCTAGGTAAAATTACTTGACATATTAAGATCAAGAAATTTTTATCTTGTGTATTCAATTGATTTGTTCTCTTAAATTGTTAATGTGTGTTACACACACACACACACACACACACACACACACACACACACACCATCATCGTCATCATGTAATTGCCATGTCTATAGAGGCCAGAAAAGACCATTAGATCTCCCCAAACTAGAGTTACAGGTGTTTGTGAGCCACCAGATGAATGCTGGGAAGTGAACCGGGTTCCTCTGTAAGAGCAGTATGTGCTCTTAACCGCTCAGCCATCTCTTTAGTTCTGCATTTCTTCTTTAACAAAATACGACTAAATTTTGGAAATGTTTTCTAAATCAGTTGTTACTGTCAGAAAAAGATGTGTCTTTCATTTTTTGCTGGGTAAATCACACCCTGATATCTCTAAGAATCTTGGGACTGGTCTATACACCAGATTTCATGCAATGTCTTTACTATTAGTTTAGCTCTTTCTCTTATACTTATTATGGAATCTTAATTTTCCTGACACTTTTATTATAGGGATTTATTTTCTTTTTTTGCCTTGTGCCTTTTAAATTCTTCATTATCTGTTTTCTGGGAGCAGTGTACAATTTCCTGTCCAATATTACAGCGCCAATCAAGCAGATGACAATATTGCCGGCCTGTCTTTCTCTTATTTGAATCTGACTGTTATATTTTTGTTTCTTCTTTCTTTTTTCTCCTTGAGGCAGAACTCTGTGGATCTACCACCGAGTGAACTGTGTGATTTTGAGAGACTTAACTTACCTTTTTAAGATCCTATGCACTGCACTGTAAAATGGCTATAAAGATAGTCCCGCCCTGGTGTGGCTGCTCTTAGCAGAGAGCAGCTAACACTGTGCACAACCTTAGCTGGTGCCTGCTGGGCTTTCTAACTCACTGAGCAGTGGCTTTGCATTTTCTCTACCACTTCATTTGGGTTGTGTTTCTTACAGTTAACATTGAGTTAGACATTTATTTTTGTTACACTCCAGGATCTTTCTTTTAATAAGTTCTTTTATTTCCTTTTTAGCTTTTTTGGTGAGATATTTGACCTCAGTAGTTCCACCTGTGCTTTGGGTATATGTAGGGTTGTGCTTTCCTGTCTATGGGTTTCCTATTCTGCTTTTTACATACCATGCTATACACACACACAACATGTAATCTGTGAAGATAAGCAGACACCTGTCTTTCGTGTTTTATTGCACCAAGATTAAAACTTACCCACACCTCATTTTTAGATAATATTAATGTCTCTGCCTTGGTCTCCATCATTCAGCTTTTCTTGTGGTACCTTCCCCTAAGTCAGTGGTTCTCAGGCTGTGGGTTGTGATCCTTTTGGGGGTCTTATATCAGATATCTTGCATATCAGATATTTACATTACGATTCATAACAGTAGCAAAATTACAGTATGAAGTAGCAATGAAATAATTTTATGACTCGGGGGGGGGGTCACCATAGCATGAGGAACTGTATTAAAGGGTCGCAGCATTAGGAAGGTTGAGAATCACTGCCCTAGGTTCTTCATGTCTCTTCCACTTTCTTTCATGTGTGGGGTTCCTCGTGTACATGTGTCCCTTCTAAAACTGTGTAGAAGCTCTAACTTACACACGGTGGCAAACACTCAGGCAGTCGCACTTCCTGGCTTCTGGCATAAGATGCATTGTTTTCTCCTTTGTGTGCATTTGGTCATCTGAATAGAAGTGTAGTAAGGAAAGCAGGGAAATACAGAAGCCCAGATCCCTATTGGACCAGGAAACACAATACCCAACAGCATTTTTCCTTTCCAGCAATATTGTTATTACATGTCTCTTTATTTCCAAATACAGCAAAGCCTGTGCCAATATTGTGCTTTATATACCTCAGCTAATAAAATAAAAGCAATCCCTGTGCTTACACGATTATGAAGAAAGCCTAGCTTTTGTGTGAGTTACACCCAGTCTCTGCTCACATTAACATAACTGTCATAAAGAGACATAGAAGCCAATTCAGGTGCGGCTTCAAACAGGAAAGAAAAGCACCCTGATTTCCTTAGATTACATTTATTATTTGGGACTGCAATCTTGTTTATCTTGATGAGGGCTCCATGCTCAAGGAAAATGTAATTTTAAATAAATCTCCCTCCTCTCTTCCTCGGGGATGCTGAACTTTGGTACACATTTCTCCTGCAGGTGTTGTTTAAACCTCTGCACCTGGGGGCCTACCATTCTTCTAAAATAAAAGGTAGGTATAGATAGACATTTGGAAAGTCTCTGAAAGGAGGCAACTTAAGGGAACTTGCTCTGACTATAATCATGACAAGTTGATGGTTAACAAGCATAAGGGTTTGTTTTCTGCTCTCAGGGCTAGAGATGTTCCCTGAATAAACAAGCTCCTATTTCTCCTTCATCCCTTCTTTGCTGGCTTTCAAAGGTAGCAATCCCTTCATTCCTGTAGCAACATGTGCTTGAGTCTCATGGGATGTGACTGTTAGGTTCATCCCGACATCTATCAGGCTTCCCAAACACACTTAAATCTGATCACCTTAGATGACCACTGGGGATTATATCAATGCCCCTATTGGACTAGACTATCCTGGAAGGTGGCACAATGGAGGATGAGCTTTGGACTGAGAACAGCATGAACTGTATCTGCTCTACTGTTTAGAATCCCCTTAAGACCTCGGCCACAGTGCCCACACTTAGAGACCTCACGTTGGCCTTACTATAAAGTGGAGATGCTGACAGGAGTCTATCTTCTGGGTTTGTCAGGAGGACGAAGTCCAAGGATACAAGCACGAGGTGAGCATAGGAACAGCAGAACAAGAAAGGGTTTTCAAATTGGAGAACAATATTTGTATGACATTGGCAAGTCCTCTCTCCTTTCCTATCTAGTTTGTAGTTTAACAACTGAACCATGTGTTGAAACATGACTGAATTTTCATTCTGACTTCTTTGCTTTTATAGTTCACTTCTGGACATGTGAGGGTGACCATGAGTTGTATTTCCGTTCAACATTTATCCCAGTCTAGTTACAACTACCCTTGTCATTGTGTCACCTCTTATAAGCCTCCTTGTAAGCAGATACACCATTCTGTTTGCCTTTGCTGCTATGGACAATGCCCTCATTCATCTCTTGTATTCCTGGGCTAACAGGGGGATCAGTGACCAGTGAAGGCATGCTGTCAAGATTGGCCAGCTTTCTAGCCACCTATGATGGCTATATTGATTGTCAGCTTCACAGGATCTAGAATCCATCACCCAAGCCTCTAGGCGTGACTGTGAGGGATTATCTAATTAGGTTCCTGGGGGCCGGGAGGACACATCTTAGAGTAGGCAGCTATTGCATAGGCTGGTGGTGATTGAGGTGCCAGCATTTGTCACTCTCTGCTTCCTGACTGTGGATGAATGTGACCAGCGGCCTCACGCTCCTGCTGCCCTGCCTTCCCCACCTCGAAGGACTGGGTCTTCAAATGTGAGTCAATAGAAAAACTTCCTTGCTTTTGCCAAGTTACTTTGTCCTAGCTGTTTGAGATAAATAACTAAAGCATGAAAGAATTCTTTAAAGCATGAAAGAATGTTCCCACCCTTAGTGTGACCCCTGGCATTTTCCTGACCACAAATTTACTGCATATTTACAGTTGGGGCAGGGGGAGAGGGTAAAAAGGGGAGATTAGTGAACCATAGGTCAATATGGATGGTCAAAATCCATGATATACTTACATGAAAATGGCTATGTAATCATGTATAGAAAGAATAACAGTATCCCAGGGCTTTCTCCCCTCAAAATTACAAGGGTGGATAAGCTGCTCCTCAATTTCATGTCTTCTCATCATTTCTAACAACGATGAAGTCATCACCCCAAAGAGCAGCTTCTGCATCAGCCAAGAAAAGTTATGTCAAGATCCGTATCAGTGCAAATAGGCATTCAAGGATGTGTATAAGATCAAATTCCCTTATTCTATAGCCAATAAATAAGATAACATTTCTTCATGCACACAAGGGGTGATTGACAACTGGAGATTTGATGTCATTCATGAGTGTGGAGGAGAGCGGGCTGTGAACAAGGAGGCCATAAGCGATTCCAAGTGCAGCCCAGTGTCCCAGCATGGCCCCCACCAGCTGCATGCCTGCAAGTTGGTGGCCAGACTGCTCTGAGGCAGAGATCTGAGGTATATGGGAGGGTCCTTGTTATATGAGCTCATATCAGACAATGAGCTTTCTTCTCAGAGTCTTATCTATGTTGGATATTTTTATCTCTATAGTCACCCCATGTGGTCAGAGTTAAGATTGTCCATGGGTACACAGCATGCAAACATCACAGCTGGGGTGAAAACTAATTGGGCCAACTGAAGACTGCACAGTCCACAGTCTTTACCAAGTATACAGGATGCCACACAAAGGGAGGCTTCAGTTCAATAGAGAAGAGTGGGATGTTTTTAATGTCCTGTGCTTAGCCAATATTCTAATACACAAGAGACAAGGAGAGAGGGGGGGAGGGAAAGAAAATATGTGCACACATTCTTAAGATAATTACATTTCTCAATCTTAAACATTTGGTCTCTTTCTGCATTGAACATTGATGAATCCTCTTACATAAAGACATACAACCAAGCCAAGTGTAACATGGAGAGGAAGACCAAGTTAGTTATTCTCTTCTTTGTATTATAATGTTGTATGTTAAGGTAGCGATGAATCTCAGACTTGACTTAATTAAAAAATCTGCTTCATTCCTAAACTAGCACTCAGGTAAGTGTCAGTCTTCCAATTATACACACAAAAAATATGTTTGGAACCTGTGCTAAAAGCCATGTTTGCAGGAGGTTTTAATCACTGGGAAGGAAAAGCCGGACCTTCCAGCTACATAAATAACCATCCATTTCTTAAGCGTGCTGTAGAGTTCTCCCCAGAGAAAACTCTACGACTTTGAAAGTAATATAATGGTAATTAATTACTAGACGGAGATTAATACTGCATGCCAAGAATGATAAAGAAATGCACAAGGCCCCACAAATGCAGTCTGTGGGAAATTCAGTTGGGGGGGGGCAGAATCAAGGCTGCTTATTTCAGATTTCAAATCTGTTTCTGAGGTGGCTATTTTTATTTTATTTTATTTTATTGTACTGTACTATATTGTATTATTTTGTTTTAATTAATTAGTGAAATCAGCTCCCATGCCACATTATCAACAGTAGCATTTCCTTATAATTTTTAGGGGTGTGTGGCATATGTAAATGTGTGTGGGGGTGGGCAGGCACACATGCAGGCTCTATAGGAGGATTGTTTTTTGTCTCATTCCCTTGAGACAAGATCCCTCACTGAACCTGGATCCAGGCTTGTGGTCAGCAAGCTCCAATGATGCCTCTGTCTCTGCTCCCCACAGTGGTGAGTTACAGGCTGGTGTCTGGCTTTTTATGTAGGTGCTGGAGATTTGGATTCAGGTCTTCACGCTCATGTAGTATAAGTGCTCTTATTCACTGAGCCTTCTGCTTAGCTACCAAATAATTTTTGATTGGCCTTGATGCTCTTAAAATTAAAATTAAAATTAAAATCTTGTTTTAGTGTGTGTGTGTGTGTGTGTGTGTTTGTGTGTGTGTGTATGTGTGTGTATGTGTATGTGTGTGTGTGTGTGTGTGTGTGTAAGCAAGAAGACAACCTCAGATGCCACTCCTCTGGTACTTACCTGACTGAGCATCTCACAGGCCCTACATTCAAGTCTATGAAGAAGCACGATGAGGTCCTCATGAGCGTGGACACATTTTAGTCCCGCCTTCCTAGGCCCCAACATGCCCAGCCCACCAGTCCACCGCTCCCCAAATCTAGTTGTTGAAAACATGATTAGAGAAGGTAAGAGTAAGTAATAAGGGTTAGGCCTCTCCCAGGAATTATACTTTCTAGGCAAACAGACCTGTGATTTCTGCTGTAGCAGGGGAGCCAAAGTGTTCAGGCAAGTTGGAAACCCATTTTCTGCAAGCCACACTGTTTGCCTTCCCCAAGGCATGTTAACTTTGTGTCTTTGCCCAGCATCAACCATCTTGCTTCTCCATGTTTGACCACACTGGACATTGTGGAAAGAAAGAAACCTGCTTGCTTTCTTTTCTTTTCTTTTCTTTCTTTCTTTCTTTCTTTCTTTCTTTCTTTCTTTCTTTCTTTCTTTCTTTCTTTCTTTCTTTCTTTCTTTCTTTCTTTCTCTCTCTCTCTCTCTCTCTCTCTCTCTCTCTCTCTCT
>CABHPQ010172911.1:29950-50121 GCA_902168405.1 Peromyscus aztecus
TTCTTCTTCTTCTTCTTCTTCTTCTTCTTCTTCTTCTTCTATTTTTGAAAACCTTTCCTTGAAAACATGTCTTGTTATTGAGTCCCAGATGGCCTCTCGTAGAGTTTTGTTTTTTTTTTCTAGAATGGCTTCATCACCGTCAGAGTGGGACAACAGTGAAATCAGGGGCAGGGTAGCCTTGCCTTTGTAACTAACCTGTCTCAGAAGTGACAGCCTCTCACTTCCATTGTGTTCCACAGGTGCAATAACAGCCATTAAGTGCACTCTCCACTCCACCTGCAGCGCCTTAGTTTTCCCCCCAGCTGTGACAATAAACCCTGACACAACCAACTTAGAGAGGGGGGATTTATGTTAGCTCCAGCCAGGTTACAGTCCATCGTAGCTGAGAAGTCACAGGCGGCAGGAAGAGAAAGCAGCTGGCCACAGCCACAGTCAAAGATGCCTGGAAGCCATGCTTAGTTCCACTTTTCCACTCCTATACCTCAAGAACCTAAACCCAGGGCGGGTTTTCTCTCCTCGGTTAGCCTGGTGAAAAAGATTACTCACAGTGCATCCACAGACTAATGCAATCCATCTGATTCCTCACTGAGACTCTTCCCTGTTGATTCTAGCTTGTTTTAAGTTGACAATTACAACCAGCCATCATACCTGGGAATTTGACACACGCTGAACACAAGGAGGTGCTGGTCATAGGGTCATGGCTGAAGCTACCCATCACAGTGGACCTTCTAGAGTTCTGCACGAAGATTATTAAAGCCTGTTTGTTCACTATTTGCAGCTCCTCTGGCACAGTGTCTCCTTCAGTATGATCCCTGTGTAGTAGCCTAGATCTCTTACCAGAGGCAGTGTGGAATGATGACTTAAAATTGAGCTTTGAGACAAAACTTAAGGCACCAAACATCAGTTCCATACTATGTGGTGCCAAGTAAGCTGATTAACCACTCTGAGCTCTGGCTTCCTCGCTGACTATGACTACACTACAGTTACTATAAACCTTTGTAGTGGCCAAATAGCCATCCTAAGCCTGGAGTTGACTGTGGGCTCCATAAGTGTGAGTCCTTAGAAGGATACCTTGCTTTGTTGGAGGAGGAAATGGGGGATGGGTTGGGTGGGGGAGGGAGGAGGGAGGAGAGGGGGATCTGTGATTGGTATGTAAAATGAATAAAAAAATTCCTTAATGAAAAAAAAAAAAGCTGCAGCATAACAAGTCCCTGGAGATAAGGCTTCTCATGTCCCCAGACTTACATCCCCTGTGGTACATCATTAATGTTTGATAACTAATCCTTGCTTCATGTCATGCTAAGATTTCACATGGAAAGCCATTGTTTTGAATTGTCTCTGTCAAGTGTTAGGCGTACCATTTCCTACTTTTAAAAGTTCTATAAATTTAAAGCAGTACAGGATATATGGAAAGAACATTTAAGTAAATTCTAGACATCTTCCTCAAAGAATGGTCTTTTAAAATGAATCCATGTGGAGTCCACTTGAGAGACAGTAAGTACCACAAGTATCCGACACCACTGGCTTATAGTTCATTCACCTGTTGCACTAGCCTGGGGGACAAGGTGTACCACCATGGTCAGGTTGACTCAAAGCTTGCAATGGTTTTGGTCCCTCCCACTTTGCTTACTAAGTCATATCTAAGTCACAAAATATAAGAAACCTTGAACCTGCCCAGAGTTCTGTACTGGTGTCTTCCAAGTTCTTAAAACATATGAACCATGATTTTTGTCTCCTGACACAAACTTCAAAAACCTTATTAGACACTGATTAAACACCTACTGTGTGGTATATTCTGAATAGAAGTCAAACTGGCCATGGAGTCACTGATACACAGTAGGCATGCCAAAGGCATCATTGAACTTGACTTAGGACTCAAGGGGACAGTGGCATGTCATAAAGTGGAGCCTCTGAAAATTTGCCCCACAGAGGGTGGGCTGGGGGAGGGGAATTACATTTAAAGACCATGAACATTTCTATAAAGCACTTCAGTGTCTGTAAGTAACACAGTCATAACAGTTTATTCTTCTAGCTTGAAGGATGCACAAAGTTCTGTGGCTGCTCTGAGAAGAATAATTCAATGTATTTAAGAAGTTCCTTGTATGGGACAGGCCCTCCCTGCCTCTGGGGATCAACAGTTGTATGGGGCTGCCCCTGTGGGGCTTGCAGAGAAGCATGTCATCTGCCTGGACGTGATGTAGGATACAGAGACAGGCGTTTGTGATATTTGCTTCCATATATCACTGGGACATGTGGCAGAGAGTAGCATCTATAGCGTTGTGGGGACTCCTCATCTGCCACAGTGGTTGAGAGCATGTTCTCCGAGCTTGCTGCCTGGGTTTGCCCTTCAGCTTCACTGAAATGCAGCGGACGTTAGCCACACTGTTCCATCTCTTAGAACTTCAGTTTCACCATCTGACGTGTGGATAGCAGCAAGGTGTAGTCCACAGTGTGATTGTAAGCACTAGAAACATCAGTGTTTAAAGCTCATGAAACAACCTGGAAAATAGTGTCTAGTTACCAGTTCTGCACCATTACCTCTTTGTTCTTATGACAGTTCTTGTCATAGCTACTGCTGTTATTTTTTTCATTGTTCTGATAACCATTGGTGCTGTTCACAGGAAGAGTGAGCCTCGTGTCTTTCCCACCTATTTTGTCCGTTATCTTCACCTTCACATCTTACTTTCTTCATGGTCCACCTTATTTTAGAGTCATGGAGAGATGATTCTTATTTAAAAATCACTTGGGGAGTGTGGTAAAACCAAACTAGGAGTCTTGTTCAGTAGGTTAATTGTAGGGGCCAATAATTGACATTGTGTGTGTGTGTGTGTGTGTGTGTGTGTGTGTGTGTGTGTGTGTGTGTAGACAAGAGTCAATCTCAGGCATCATTCCTCAGATGCCACTGACCTCATTTTCATGAAGCAGTCATTCACTGGCTTGGAGCTTGCTGAGTAGGCTAGGCTTATTGGTCAGTGAAGCCTAGGGGTGACCCACTTGTTTCTGCCTCTCCATTGCTAGGATTACAAGCACATGACATCATGACTGAAATTTTCTGAGGACTGAATCTGGATCTTCATGAATGCAGTTCCCTGATGGAACCCTGTCCCCAGACGCAAATTGATGTTTTTAAAAGGGGGTTCAGGCAGACACTCGGGAGACACCCCCTTCCTCATAGGTTATAATCTAGCTTTACTGAGACTCCAGTTTGCCTCAGACATTGCTCTGTGGCCATTGTTTGTATTTGTTTTTTTCACAGACGCTCTGCTAGACCCATGTTGCCTTCTCCAATTACTGATGGGCACCTCTCAGAGAATTCAAGTAACTTAACCCAAAGTTGCAAAGTTAGATAGTTCCAGAGCTGGCCTTTTTCTAAAGACCTTTCCATCCCCATCAATCCATGCTGTACCACAGTGGGTGAAGAAGCCCTGCCAGATCTCTTTAAACATGCCAGTCTCTAAGACTATGTCCATTAACTGACTGAGATGCACTGGCCCAGGACATGGGACAGGTCCAAGCTCAGACTAGTGAAACATAAAGGGCCCACGATCTTGATCTTATGGCACCCTGTTGAACCAGCCCTGTCCCTCTGTGGGCCTTTCTCTGAATTCTGGTTCTGATTCTAAGAACTGTACATTTGCTCTGTGTTTAGGACTAAAAGCTTGTCTCCGACCCTGAGAGCCATCCTGCTTTTCATGTTCTAGTTCCCACTGTAGTCTCTGTTATCTGGTTCCCCTGAGATCAATGTCCTTTGAATCTTTTTAGTTTCTTTCTGAAACTGGCATGCCAACTAAAGGAGCCTGGGGAATGAGGTCGGAGGCTTGGGCTCAGCCTATGCTCTTGAGGGTATAGCCCCTGGGGGCACAGGACAGCTGCACCAAAGTCCCTGGGGTTATATCCCCCAGTGAATGATAAGAAAGGCAGTGCTTGGCACTGAAAGTAAGATATGTTCACAGTGATAAACTTTTATAGGGTGGGCAATATTGGAATGCCATTTTGAATGAAAAACCACATTTTAGGAACTCATGAGTGTGGAGATAGAAGGGCAGTGGGAAGAGGTAGAAAGCCTCCTTGGACCTTGGTGATGGAGTATAGGGTGTGAAGACACATGGTGGCTGCTGGGATGAAGGGTGGGAATGATCAGGAAGGTGACATGTTGTATCATGCTTACGAGTTGGTTGGAACCACTGGAGGATTTTAAGCACAAGTGGAGTTTTCAGTTATGTGAGTACTGAGATGTGCTGTGTTGTGATGCCCATGATGAGATTTGAGAGAGACAAAACTGCCATGACTCACAGTGTTGTTCTGTTTCTTTCCCTACTGCTAGTACTCCCTCCCTCCTCCTCCCTCCCTTCTTCCCTCCTTCCTTCTCTCTGTCCCTCCCTCATCTCTCTCTCTCTCTCTCTCTCTCTCTCTCTCTCTCTCTCTCTCTCTCTGCACATATGTGTGTGCCCACATGTTCATGTGCATGCAAGGCTCGCCATAACCTACCATCGGGGGTATTGCTTTGTGGTTTCCCACCTTGTGTGCTGCTTTGAAATTCTACTGCAAAAGATCCATATAAACATATCAAAGTGAACTCAAAAGTTAACCAAGTATTTAAAAGCAAAATTAACTTCTTGCTAATGGTTGAATCTTCTTCCTTATATTATAATTTGGTCTCAAGGATTTCTCTGTATGTTCTTCCTTGACACGGATATCATTTAAAGTCATGGAGGAGAAAATGCAGCTAATAAGCTCCTCATTCCCCCGTGCTGACAGCTTTTTAATATAAGTGTCACAGGATGGATCTTCAAAGTCCAGTCTGCTCCCTCTCTGCTCAACTCTCTCCACACCAGCACTTCGAAGGTGGTGTCATGGACATCGGAAGAGGAATAGATTTGTAACTTCTGATATTCAATTAAAGCAGTTTGGCAACCATTAATTGAACATTTGCCGGACACTAAGGCCTATGTCGGACAATACAGGCAATAAATAAATGCAACATAGGTTATTTCCATCTGTTACATGTGTGGATGGATGCATATATGTATACACAGTGACAGGGGTAGTTGTGAACCCAGTCACAAACAATACGCTAGACAGGATACCTAGAGTTATTTTATGAGGCTTTACAATCTACTGTAAAGGGAAGAATATAGAGTTGACAAATAAGCTACACTAACAAGAAGTATAGATTTCTATTCCTTTTATCCCAAGAGCAGCAGCATCAAGCCTTTGAAAGATTTTAAGCAAGGGGCTAACACCAGATGATCATCTTAGGGAAGACACTTTGATGGATGTAAGTAGGGCTAGCTATAGCACACACTGAGTAATTGATTAATGTTCTTAATCTATGTCTCTAGGCAGAGTTCCTGAAAGGAGATGGCAGTGCCTAGTCTCTGTATTTATAATATGAGGGAAAGGGACAGGAATAGCTAGAGTGCAGCCACGGATCACCATAGGCAAGTGAAACCAATGTGGTGACCAGCCATGATGGATGCAATGGAATGCAGGTTGCACACTACCTCAGTCATCCTGTGTAGGGAGTGATGAGAACCTGAATACAGTAAATAAGCTGCATATATAAAAAGAGGTGAAGATAAAGTGATAGGGTAGTTCATTAGAAATGTCAACTTGCCACGACCTAGAATTACCTTGGGGGATAGCCTCAGGTGAAAAGGTGTCTAGATCCGGTTGTCTTGTGTGGGATGGTCTTGACTGTTAATGGGTGTAGAGAGACCCTGCATGTGGGATGTACCATTTCATGGGCTTGGTTCCAAACTGCTTAAGGATGAAGAAAGCTAGCTGAGCCTAAAAGAGCAAGCAGGCAGCACCCACACTCCCTCAATGATGACCTGGAATTGTAAGCCAGTAACCCTATCCCTTGACGCTGCTTGTGTCCAAGGATGTTATCACAGCAATAAAATGAGACTAGGGCAGCATAATGAGTCTTGGGCTTCATTGACTGCTGCAAGTGAGAGAATGAAGGATGCTTGGGTCCAGGCCTACATTCCTACTTGATTGCCCCCGAGGACACTTAATAAACACCTGTATACAAGATCAAGTTAACACACAGGATAGCTTATGCAAGACACACACCATGGCCAAACACCCTAACTGTCGTGCTAGAACTCTCATCCAATGACTGATGGAAGCCGATGCAGAGATCCATGGCCAGGCCCCAGGTGGAGCTCCCGGAGTCCAAACACTGAGAGAGAGTAGGGATTGTATGAGCGAGAATTGTTGAGACCATGATTGGAAAAAGCACAGGGACAAATAGCCAAACCAGTGGAAACACATGAATGATGAACCAATAGCTGAGGAGCCCCCAACTGGATCAGGCCCTCTGGGTAAGTGAGACAGTTGGTTAACTTGAACAGTTTGGGAGGTCCCCAAGCAGTGGCACCCAGACCTGTCCTTAGTGCATGAGCTGGCTGTTTGGAACCTGGGGCCTACGCAGGGACACTTTGCTCAGCCTAGGCGAAGGGAGGAGGGGACTGGACCTGCCTCTATTGAATCTACCAGGCTGAGCTGAATCCCCAGGGGAGTCCTTGCCCTAGAGGAGATGGGAATGGGGGGTGGGCTGGGGGGAGGGTAGGGGGGGCTGGAGGAGGGAAGACAGGGGAATCCGTGGCTGATATGTAAAATTAAATTAAATTTTAAAATCAATTAAAAAATAAAATGATTTTTAAAAAAGGAAAAAAGAATTCTTCATTACGATGGTCTATGGGAACGTTTCTCAGTGTGCTGCCAACTACTGTTAAATATTCCCTGGGCAGAGAAAATGGGTTTCTCTGACTTCCCCTCTTCTTTTGAGATTGAAAGAGATTCTGTCTGGTAGCCAACAGCTGTACATTTTCCGGATGACTTTATGGCGCTCCTCTCTACAGGTGGTCCTGTGTCAGCTCCAGCAGTCCTTAGATCGCCGTCTTTGACGTAGCTACAGAGAGTAAAAGAGTGGTCCCTGCAAAGGCAGCACACTGCCATGTTCAACACCACACCCAGTGGTATCGGGTGCTGAGTGGAATTTACCCGTGGGCCACTGAGGAAGATACCACAGAGTGCTTCCCTCCTCCTTTTACTGCCTGCTTGTACGGTCATATCTCTGTTCCTGTCCACCTTACCTCCCCAGGTCATCTCAGACATTTAGTGAAAAAGGAGAAAGAAAAAAGACCCGACTATCAACATTTAGATAGCTCTAAATTTTAACTACCCTAACTATGTAATTTAATATAAAATACCTCGGCAGGTCAATTTCCCCACAAAATTAAAACATCTGTTTTTTCATGTACTAATCACATGCCTGGTCTGTCTCTAGTCTCAAGTGGTTGCTCCATTACTTCATTCTCAATTTTGTTTTGTAACCAGTCACATATGTGGGACACAACCATAACAAAAGCAAAATGAAAATATAAAGAAGCAAAAGGAATCCTTCTCGGAGCAGAGGTTTCTTGAAGTGTTTCCTCAGAGTGCCCTTTTTATTTCTCCAAGGACAAGGGCCAGGCTGAAAAAAAGAACAAAAAAATACATGTTTCCCTCCTTGTATAATTCCTGACCTTGGGGGAGCACCTGTCCTCTCAGAAGATGGATTTGTTGTGAAGTCAAGAGGACTGGGCTATGCCTAGCCTCCTCTGAGAGAGCTACCTAGTTGTGTTGAGAAGTGTGGGTCAGCATCTATGATCCTTCTAGAAGCTCTGGGAGGAGGGAAGGAGCCTGAGAAGCTGTTTGTTCAGAAGTGTCCAGGAACAGAAGCAGAGAATGCTAGACACGGGTAGATGTTTCAGGATCATCCTCCTGTCAAGTGGCTGTGCCTCTTTTCAGTGATTGCTTGAATAGGAAGCATGGTGTGGCTGATGGGGACAGGAATCCATCTCTCAAGTGGAGAAATGGGAGTGGTGGCTGCTTTGATGTTGTCATGGTAGCTGGTGCTTGAAATGGACTAGTCAGCCATTTTGGCTTACTTTGGATGCAGAGCCAAGTCCAACTCTGCTTGACTGAGTATATCTGGCCTCCTGCATCTGAACTTGCTTCATTCTCTTTAAAATAACCATTCTGGATTCTGTTTTATTTCTCTTTTTGTTCCTATCATTTGTTTTGAATATAGTGTCAACTATCTGATGGCGATCAGGTCAGTTTTCATGGAACTTCTGGGACTCTCAGCTTGTCACTCCAGATTACTTCCATTTTTCCATTTCAGTGTTAGTCATGAATGAGGGAAGATGTGTTCCGTCATCCTCATTGTCCCAATGATAATCTATGGTCCATCTGTCTTATTTTAAATTTAAACACAATGAGATAAAAAGATTTAAAGGAGGAAGGTAGCATATCTGCATTAGCTTCATGGCATGTGGCATCGTGGTGTGTATATGTACATCTTGCAGGAATTTTTGTGCCCTATTTTAAGCAAAAGTCTATTGAAATGAAGAATCTGGAAGATGCAGGTTTAATTTCTCCACACCTAAACTTCTAACATAAAAAAATGATGGACCTAAGCAAAAAATTTTGATTGATTCACTGAGTTGAGGTATTCTTTTTCACAATGGTGACAGTGTTATAATGTCATTTTCCAAGATAACACTGTCAATTGTGTCTCCAGATTTATTTTCCAAATAGGTGTGTGTGTGTGTGTGTGTGTGTGTGTGTGTGTGCATGCATGCCAGAGCCCATGTGTAGAGGTCAGAGTTGTGGGAGTTGAGTCTCCTCCTTTCACCATGTGGGTCCCAGGGATTGAACTCAGGTCCTAAGGCTGGTTGCAGAACTTTCATTCTGAGTCACCTTGCTTGCCCCAAAGGTAATCAGACTTAAAAGTACTACAGAATATACTTACTATGTACCTGACACTGGCATATTAATATTGGACAAACATTCTATAGTCAAACTTAATAAACACCCATGGGATGGGACATCTTACTTTCTTGAGAATTTAACAGTTCTCACCTCAAATGCTGCAAAATTTAGTAAATTTGAGTAACTAGTATTCAAGAGATGTTGATAAGTGAGTGGAATTAAAACTGTATATTTTCCCACATAAATGTCAGGAGGCAATCTTATCAATTTTGAAGGACACTTTAGGATGGATTGCCTTTGAAGTTGTATGGATAAATGAATTTGGATGTAATCATTTCAGAAGGCTCCTCAATAAAGCTGCCATGTTCCAGAAATGGGAACTAGTACTAGCAATGTGTGTCTTCTAGTCCCTGAAGGCAGCTTTGTGTGTGTGTGTGTGTGTGTGTGTGTGTGTGTGTGTGTGTGTGTGTGGTGTGTGATTGTAGAATTAGTGGCACCACTGAACTCTCATGAAGGACCATGAATAGCCACATGGATGTGTGCTCCCTAGTTCAAACACTGGTGTATTGATAACAATGAGCTGCCACTGTGGGTAGCTCTGTAGGACTGCCTGTAGATGAATTTCTAAGTGGTCTTATTAAATAAAAAACACGGAGTCAAATATAGAGGTGAAAACCTTAGAGATCAGGGAAATAGGAATAGCCACCAGCTAACCTTACCTCACCATGCCACAGCTTCCAAAGTGTGCTATTTTCTGTCTACCTGCACCTTTATTGCCTTACTGTTCTGCCCTCTCATTGGCTTTTAGCCCAGCTACCTTGCTTCCTTGTCACTGCCTGTCTATACAGACCTCCAGGTCTTTATGGTTGGTACTGGGATTAAAGGTGTTTGTCACTGCGCTTGGCTCTGTTCTCTAATGTGGTCTTGAACACACAGAGACCCTGCCTGCCAAATGATCAGATTAAAGGCATGTGCTACCATTGCCTGACTTTTGTGTTTACTTAAAATGGCTTGCTATTTCCTCTGATCTCCAGGCAAACTTTATTTATTAACATACAAATAAAATACCACCACAGCTGCCCAGAGGTGAGTGGATAACAACCAAGTGTTTGAATATTTCATAACAGCTTCTAGCTCTCCTGAGGAGCAAGAATGGTCAGGAAGCCAATTATTGCAGTGGCAGTAGAAAGTGCGGGGAACTTTGCAAATGGGTTGTGTCTGTTGTAAATTAGGGATGACTCAAATGATACTTAGAAGTCTCATTGCTATCATTTCCCACTGTGTTCTTGAGTACAGAATGTGTAATGTCACCAAATATATATATAGCCTAGCACTTGTGGCTCTCTGGCATGCTTCAGGCCATTGTTCTTTAGATGTGATGTCACAGAGGGCAGGTGAAGAGCTTTCTGGGTCCTCTCTCTGGGAAGCATCATCTTGGACAGTGAGTGGGAGACACCCAGGCTCCTTCTTAGACCAATTAAGACAGAGTTGCATTCCCCTGAGATTCGGATAACTCAAATGCGTGGTAAAGTTTTAAGAAGCCCAAGACTTGAAGACTTTTATGTGTTACGCATTATCTTCTATTTGCCAATTTTCCAATGCAGTTATAATGACAAAAAAGTGGCCCTTCACAGAAACATTAAAACAAATTTGAAAACATATTTGGATGTGGCATGGGGGCTGCAGAGTGGTTGCCTGGGACTTCAATGTTATGTAACATGATTTTAAAAATTCTACATCCATTCTTTAAACTTCTAAGTGCATCCTGGTCTCCAGATGTCATAGCTCAAACTGATGGCTTTACTTCTTTGCAATATTCTGAAGAAATAGACATGTATTTTTAAATGCATGTGTATATGACTTCCTTAATGAAAGTTTTACTGCAAAAACACTTTGTTCCTAATGCATCCTTAAGTGAAGGTTTGTATTCTTAATTTTCCTCTCTAGTCATTTAGAAACCATTAGTTAAAGTGGATGTCTAAGATGGAGTAGAAGCCTCGTAAGTTAGATAGTTTCTTCCGAAGGTTGCTCTTATAATTGGCAGAGAAAGATAAATTCTTAATTGCATTTCATTACATCTGGGCAGCGGGTGCATATCTGTGCTCCAAATACCTGTCTGGCAAGAATGGAAGGGAAAGGGAGATGGGGTGTTGTAGGACTGTCAAGCTAACACATTCTGGAGTTTGTCAGCCAGGCAGGGGCCCCTGTGGCTTTCATCCCTGCTTCCTAGGAGCTGCCTGCCCTTCACTCTCGAGTCCAGTCACAGACATTCTTGTCCCCTCTTGTCCCTCTTGCTCCCATGGTTTCCTACGTAGCTGGACAAGAGAGCAATTGCTTCACTGGAGGTTAGAGATGGTTGCTGGCACCTCCTGAAATTGGCAATCATGGATGGTGTCAGCAGCGGAGTCAGAAGTGACTGCCCTCTAGTTATTTCTCACCTCAGAACTGTGCTTTTTGCCTTGTGGCTCTTTTCAAATCTCATTTGAAAATCTCTTTCTCTTGTGCCTGAACGGTTTGATTTTTCTTTCAAGTTAGAGGTCTCCTGGAGAAAGACTTTGAAGTACAATCAGATCTGAGTTTCAAAAGTAAAGAGATGTGTTTCACTGATCTAAAGAAAGGGGTTGCGTTTGCAAATATCCATATTTGCCTAGCGCCCTTTCCAAAATGTGAGATTTGTCTGTGTGGATCATTCTGAATGTGGGTTTTGCAACTGTACTTTTGCACTGAGATTATAAAACCCTTTCACCATACAGATCTCATATCACCTGCTCCTGAATGCCATTTGACTCTGATTCTCTTTTTCAGGTTGATAAGAAATGGTAGAAATTTTCATTAGAAATTCTCCCATAGACTCAAATGCTATATGCTGTTTCAGAGGGTATTATCTATATTTTAATATCAGACAATCAGAACAAAGTTCAGATGTTTTCAGAATGCTGAGGGGTTTACATGCTTAGTGATATTTTTTTTCTGGTGGATTTATTTTAGTTTGAGAAGGGAAATTGAGGTTGAATAGATATATTCCCATCTCAATCAAGTGTCCCTCACATTTGGGAGAACTGAGAGAGACGAGTTCATATACACCTTAGTAAGTTCATTATCTGTTTTCCCTTGACACAAATGTATGTTATATTATAACTTCATCATGTTGCAAAAGTTTGTGTTGAATAATTACGGTTTCCTGCTTGAATTATTCAAATCCTATCTATCTTTCTTTTAAACGTTTGTTGGTTTATTGTGGGTGTTTGCCTGGTGCTTGTAGAGGCCAGAAGAGGGCATTGGATCTACTGGAACTGGAATTACAAATGATTGTGAGCCACGGTATGGGTGCTGGGAACTGAATGCAGGTTCTCTGCAAAATGGCCAGAGCTTTTAACCACTGAACCATCTCTCCAGCTCTTCAGCTGGTCAATCATTAGACCCATTTCTTTTAAAGTATTTTTGTGCCACACATGCATATATGGTTTCCATGTTGGTTCATTCTTTGCTCCAGACAAGGCAATACCCATCGGAGAGAAAAGTATGTAGATTTGTACTCAAAAGAAGAAAAATATTTATCATTTGAGGTTTGTAATCGTACTATTGGGAGTTTGCCGTATTTGTATCTGTTCAAGTATTGTTTGTATATGCATGTAACACATACAAAGATGTACACATAGATGGATGAGTTTTGGATGTGTTAGTATATGTAACTGTGTGTGTGTGCACATTTTTGTACATCCTTAGTGTTTGTATATAAATACATTCATATACACTTATTTTCATGTCTATGTTTACCTGCATACATATGCCTATACATACACATATATTTATATATGCATGTATGTGGATATTTATGTGCAAGTCCGCATAGGTAATTTAGAGGTGGGAGTATTTATATATGTGTAAGTAGTGTATATGTCTATATGTGTTTAGTTTACTTGTACACACACACACACACACACACACACACACACACACACATGATTGTGGGTTGTGAGCAGTAAAGTTGCATGTGGTTTTGCATTCTTGTCTCTATATACACACATATTACTCTTTTCTAAGCCAGAATTTTCTGATTGTAAACAATGCGTCAGTAACGCTGCAGGAGCTTCAGGAGACACAGGTACAATGTTCAGGGAGTAAGGCAGCTTCTTTCCCCTGAGCAAGATTGAAAGAAGAGCTTAAGGGAGGGTTCCTGGCCAGTACTGTTCTGGAGGCTGAAGATGCTGACATGACTTATCGTCAGTAATGTCCTAGTCACATGAGTACCATGGTCATGTGGTTTCTTTCCTTGTGCTTTGAAGCCTTTGTGCCTCAGCTGTCTCTGCCAGTAGGTGGAGGTATGATTGATTACAGATGTCCTATCTTCTGCTGAGTTCTTGCTTCCTGTGGGAGTCAGGAGCTGTGGGATTGGTGATGGTTTTGGATACTTGGTTAATTCTCGATAGAGCATGATATTCTATTTTCTTTGCCCAGACAATCTCATTACTCAGAACCTTGGGGGAAACATGTTATTAAGCATCTGTGAAATGTGCTTCTTCATTGACTGAGAGCAGAAAAGATAAGCCGAGAAAGGCCTTCCCATGCAGTTGGTTCATAGACACTGGTGGAGGAGCTAGGTCAGTCCCCTGCATTGCTCTCTCTAACTTTTAATATATTCTGTAGAAAATTTTTAGAATAAATACATGTTTTCTTTATGATTTTATGCAGTAAGTATAGAATGGGTAAGTTCCCTGCTGTTTAATAACTATATTCTCAACCATTAACTTGTGAATGAATTCATTTAATAACTCAATAAATTATTCATAACATTTAAAATAAAATCTTTGTAAGCCATGTGGGACTATTGTTTTTTTCCTAGTATTTTTAAGGCCCTGTTAAAATTGCACTTTTTATAGTTGATCATAGACAGATACCATTTTACTGGTACCTTATCTCCCATAAACCACAGTAAACCATATATATATATATATATATATATATATATATATATATATATAACTTATATTTTCAAATAAAATCCTCTTTATTATTTCAAGTACTAGAGTTTAGGGGCTAGAAAATTGTGACAGAACATGGTAACAAAAATATCTAAATTATAATCCTATTCCACTGGATGATCTTGGGAGAATCCTCTTTTACCTTGTGTAACTTTTATGGTAGTTTAAGATGAATGTTATTTTTAACAGAAAAATATGGAAACCTTTAAGTAATTTTCAGCTTTAAGGAATCAATGAGTTGTAAGAGATTTGGGCTTTGAGAAGAACCTAAAATTTCTTAAATACAACAACAACAACAACAACAACAACAACAAATGCAGTCTCTTGTATACAATGAATTATCAGACAGAACAAACTTATTCTGATGATGTTGATGGAATTTGAGCTGGTGTTAATTTTCATGATGATTCTGAGATGGTAGGCATACTGTTATCAATATCATCAAAGAAAAAAATGGTCAAGTTCAAAATGCTAACAACTGATCACTTGTCAAAAATTCTCTTGACCCTATGGAGCATCTTGACCATCCTCACCGCATTACCCACTGTGACCTCAGTTCCTTTTCCCTTAAGCCCAATCTTTCTGTGTCGCTGAGTTCACCTTGACTTTCACCTTGGTGTTTGAAATGTATTATCCATGATGCTCATTTCCCAATCTACATCACTTTGTCAATGGTAACACCCATCCTTCTCTCTGTGATCTGTGTTTTGTTGGGTTTTCTTCTCTTTATCCAACCATGCCATGCAGTACTCTGTTGAAAATCTCCCTGGTGATCCAAACATTACCAAGCCACTCCCATGGGTGGTCATTGTAACTGGAGCTGAAATGCATCACTAATTAGTTCCATGTGACAAATATTCATCGGCTGACTGTCAGTATGTGCCAAATTCAGTGCACATGGAATGGCTGTCTTTTGCCCTCTCAAGTTTCATTGCAATCAACTGATCTCTAAGAAAACAAAAGTCATATGAATTTATTAATTTTCAGAAACGTGGAAGTTATACATGAAATTGCAGACTCAATGAGAGGGTGGATGACCAATGTCTCGATAGCATGTTGCACTACAGAAGAGGAGGCTTGAGGCTGCTGGAGGAAGATGGTAACAAGCTATGAGAGTATGAGAGGGAGGATTGGTCTGTGAACAGTGTATGTTAGAGTATGCAGATAAATCTCCCACATAATTTCTTGGAGGCAGCCCTTGGAGGCACAGACCACAAGTCTGATGTTTAGTTTTTCTCTTCCTCATTGGATATTTTCCTTGATATTTGATGAAACAATTAAAGAAACAGTGAAGAACATGTGGTTTGTTGCAGTTGGAATGTAAAATGTCTCTCCTAGGCTCATATGTTTGAATAATTGGTACCCAGTGGATGGTGCTATTGAGGGAGGGTGTGGCTCCATCTAGACACATGGGAAAGCTGGTGGACACAGATCACTGGAGGTGGAACTTCGAGGGTTATAATACATCCCAGCTTCTAGTCCCACTCTTTTCCCTTCCTCTCTGTTATCGAGATGCGAGGAGTCCCAGCCATGTACTCCTGATGCCTTCTTCACCACAATGGACCAAACCCTCTGAACTGTGATCCAAAATAAACCCTTTCTTCCTTGAGTTTCCTTCTGTCAAGTATTTGGTCTCAGAGCCATAAAAATAATTACCACAGGAGTTAAGTAACAATGGGAATTTTAAATGAAGTGTTCTAAGACAACAAAAACTCTAGAGAAATCCCTTCCCTGTCTGTGTGCTATGTGTCAGAGGAGGAGGTGGTATGGGAGGGCTGAGAGATTCCAGTCTCTCAGCTCAGCAGTTCACACATGTTGAGCTGCTGTTTTCTATATCTCAACCCCGGATATATCTTGGGCCTTGAGGACCATGCTAATGAATTAGACTTGATTCATGACTGTGGACCACTCTCTGTTTAAACAAGGATCTGAAGGAGGAAACCACATTAGAATAGAATATGGTAAAAATTCAAGAGAAGAAAATCCAAAGTTGTAGCATGTGAGGCTTCTGCCAACTCATGCCAACCAGCTCAGCTAAGTGCTCTGATGGGGGTTTCAAGGCTCAGTAGCAGCAAAGATGAATCTTGAGTTAAAATCACCCCAATGCTCATCTTTTGTCCATTATTCAAGTCTGTCCAACAACTGTCTTGATCCCTTTAGTGCTGTCATCTACCATTAGTGACTATTTAAATAATTAATTTTAATATTATTAACATAAGACATAAGTTGTATCAGTTTTCTCTTGCTGTGATAAAACGTCACAAGCAAAAGAAAATTAGGGAACCTCCTGACAGTTCCAGGAGGGGCATCTCTCAGGGCAGGGACAGCACAGCAGCAGGAGTAGGAAGTTGATGGATCACATTTTCATTCACACACAGGAAGCAGAGAGATGGAACAGGAAGTGAGGTCAGGCTATAAAACCACAAATCCTGCTTCCGTTGATGTATTTCCTCCAGCAAGGCCCCAACTTCCAATGGTTCTATAAGTTTTTGAACAACACCACTCTGCAAGTTTGCTTTCCTGATGGTGTGATAAAACACTCTGACTAAAAGCAGCTCAGGCTCAAAGGGCTGACTTCAGCCTGCACTTCCAAATCCATCAGTGAGAGAAGCCAGGGCAGGAGCTAAAGCAGAAGCAGAGCCGTGGAGGAGTGCTGTTTGTTAGCATTCTGTCAGGTTCACATTCATCTAGAATTCGTCTTCCTCCCAGGATCACCTGCCCAAGGACGGCACTGCCACAGTGGCTAGGCCCTCCCACATCAGTCACCAGTCACAATAATTGGTCACAGATATTGCCACAGGCCAATCTGATCTGAGCAATCCTCCAAGTTTTCAAATAACTCTGGACTGTGTCAAGGTGACAGCTGAAGCTAGGACATCTACCAGCGGGGACCAAGAGTTCAAACACACGCGATTATGGGGGCCATTTCTTACTTAGACCATCACAGAAGTATATGACTTTTTCTTTTTAAAGTAAACCAAACTCTGTGCCCACATTCCCATATTTAATCCTAACAAGCTGGTTTTAGATAACTGCACACAGAAACACCAAGTAGCCAGTCGCCTCTGAGGGCACCCAGCTCACCAGTGCAGAGTGGAGCCCCACTTTGGAATGCCAACATCCACGATTTTCTCTATTGCTTGTCACTCTGACCCTGTGATTTCAGGCAGGTTACTGTGATTCAAACACCTGGAGCCTCATGGTCCTGGAGACAGAGATGAGTATGAGAATCTTATGTTTTGTTTCACAACTATGAAGGTTTGTAGGGAAAAATCACATCTCTCTCTCTCTTCTCTCTTCTCTCTTCTCTCTCTCTCTCTCTCTCTCTCTCTCTCTCTCTCTCTCTCTCCCTCCCTCCCTCCCTCCCTCCCTGTGTTTGTGTGTGTGTGTGCCACAGACCATGTATAGAGGTCAGAGGAGAACTTGCAGGAGTTGGGTCTGTCCACCATTTGAATCCCAGGGATTGGAACTAAGGTCCTCAGACCAGTAGCAGCACCTTTACTCTTAGGCATCCTCCAAGCCTCCAAGGTAATTAGATTACAAAGCACTACAACATAAAATAAATGACAAGTTCTTGTTACCTTACAAGAGACCAGTCACTCATCCTCACTGAAACCTCATCATATCACAGGAAAGGTGGAGCCTGTGGCTGCTGGGAGGCTCCTCAGTGACAAACTTAATTTCTGGTTGTGAAAGTTCTTTATGGAATCTTATAAGGTGTCTGAGTCCTATAATTTGTACCGCTCCCCACTTCCCACAGAAATTACTAGGTTCCAAGATGACACAAATATTCAAGCACAAGTATTTTTATCCAGTGCATGCTAGATGTGTAAATTATATGCTGAAGTCATTGGGAAAAGACAAAGACCCAGAGGAGATGAAACAGAGCCCTGTCTGTTCTCATGCTTAAATGAAGCCAGGAGACCAATTAGCTTAGAAGGACTTAGTTAAGTTTCTTCTGGTCCTCCACAGAAGCCTCTTTAGATCTCCAGGTTAGTGACTTTTGGTAGGACAGAAGGAGAGCCTTCCTTTTTATTTTTCTCAACCTAATTGATTACATATGTTTATCATTTCATTTAAACTTTCCCAATGCTGTGTATTGATTAAGGTACCTTATTGGGACAATTGATTAAAGAATAGACTATTGTTAAATCAGGCAATTATTATTGACATTTTCAAATTTTACACCCATGTAAATCACATTTCCAAATCTACATATCTGTGGGGCTTGCATAATAAATGCCTTCCCTGATCATCTGTATTGGGGGAGGTCTTAGGAAGTGGGGGATCTTAGGAAGTAGGAAGTGTATGGAATTCCAAGACCTGTTTTCTGTGTAACACTAGCCTTTCTTTGAATGTACAGGTCAGAGAAAGGCAGAGGACCAGGCAGAGGTTGTAGGCAAATCCTCAGAGGGTTGAAGATGGGGCCTGGTAGGGGATGCAAGCAGGACCCTCTCAAGAGTCATTAACTCAGCCTCTCTCCTCCTGCTGTGTCTGCTACATTGGAGTCAAGGAACATTACCACATTAAATGTAGCTGGAATTCCTGATATAGATCTAATTGAAAGAAGAACTCTAAAATCACCTTCCTTTCCTTGATGCCCTGAAACTTTATCTTAGTTTAACAGAAAAGGAAGAAAACTAGAGCAGAAGACAGAGAAAGCAGTGTATTTTCTTTGTTAAATCTAACACCTCTTATGCATTCTTTTTTTTTTTTTTTTTTTTTTTTTGCTAACATTAAGTCCGTGAAACTCATGAGGCATCTCTCCAGTCCCACACCTTGTATTTTGAGGCAGTGTCTCTCCCAGCCTGAAGTCATGGAGCAGGTTAAGTTGGCCAGCCCCTGAACCCCTGGGGCCCACCTGTCTCTCCCTCCTTAGAGCTGAAATAACAAACACTGGCTGACACCCCCAGCTTCTTTCACAGGGATTGTCTTCATCTTGCAAAGTGAACATTTAACTGGGTTTTCTCATTAGCCTGAAGTTTACATTTTTGACAGCAGGTTTTCCTCTTTTGACCTTAGAAGTGAGCTGTGGAAGAGCACCCTGAGACAATGTCACCTTGTCATAGGTGACTGACTTCCCGAAGACTTTGAGGGAATAAGAGTAACAAATTCAGGACAGAATAAATACTCCATTCTTGGTCACCAGCACAGAACTCCGTGAGTTACTGGGGCTGAGGTCACTGTCACAGGAGCACAGGACTGGCATATCAAAGGAGACACCTTTGTCCAGCTCCTTCATTTTACAGAAAAATAATTGATCTTATTTGTCAAGGAATTTGTTAATTGTAAGTGACGTTGGCTAACTCATACTGGTATAGAAAAAAACATTGTGGAAGTGTATTTAGGAGAGATGGTGACCTATGTAAGTCTGGACAGTTGAGTGATTCACAAACTCAAATGATACCACTGGTGCCATTTCAACTTCTCTCTTTCCCTGTCCCCTCTTTTTGTTCCTCCACCTTGCCTTGTTCATCTGAAGATCAGCTTCACCCTCTGTTGGCTTTACTTAGATTGGAACAGCTTAGTTCATGGTGACCCAAGCTGGCTTTGTGCACTTAGACAAACAGCTGCATATTTGGCACATGGGCTGTATTATAATGCTGCTTCTCTTGCTGTGGTGGTGATATGCCTGAAAGAAGCAGCTGAAGGAAGACTTCATATCTGAGTGTGAGGGTGCAGTCCATCATGGCAGGAAAGGCATGGTGCAGGGATGTGAAGTGGCTCATCCTATTGCATCTGCTGTCAGAAGTGAGGAGGGGGGAGGGAGGGAGGGAGGGAGAGAGACCCAGATACAAACAGAGACAGAGAGAATGACAGACAGCAACAGATAGAGATAGATGGTTGTGGTGGTATTGTGTTCCCCAAAATATTGTGCATGCTAATAAACTTATCTGGGGTCAGAGACAGAACAACCACAATATTAAACAAAAAGGATAGGCAGTGGTAGCACACGCCTTTAGTCCTAGCTTTCCAGAGGCAGAAATCCATCTGTTCAAGGCTACAGCCAAGCATGGTGACTCATGCCTTTAATCCCAGAAAGCCAGCCTTTAATCCCAGGGAGAGATAGCAAAAACAGAAAGATATATAAGGCATGGAGACCAGAAACTAGAAGCATTTTGGCTGGTTAAGCATTTGGCTGGTTAAGCATTCAGGCTTCTAGCAGCAGTTCAGCTGAGAGTCATTCGGATATGAGGACACAGAGGCTTCCAGTCTGAGGAAACAAGACCAGCCGAGAAGTTGGCCAGGTGAGGTTAGCTGTGGTTTGTTCTGTCTCTCTGACCTTCCAGTGTTCACCCCAATAACTGGCCTCAGGTTTGATTTTATTAATAAGACCATCTAAGATTTCTGCTAGAGATGGTAGATCGATAATGATAGTAGATAGATAGATAGATAGATAGATAGATAGATAGATAGATAGAT
>CABHPQ010172913.1:0-11147 GCA_902168405.1 Peromyscus aztecus
ATATATCACTATCTTTAGCCTTAGTCTGTGTCCTTTGATAAAGGAATATAGACTTTTAATATTCAGACTTCTTATTGAAAGACATGCAGTGATGCCGGACATTTTATTGTTTTTCTCCTGTCTGGCATTGTCTTGGCCCTCTTTTCTTAACAGCTGTCTTAGTATTATCATTTTTCCTCTGGCCCCTTGGCTGTATTTACTTTTTCCTTCAGTCCAAACCGACCTTTACATTATGTAAAACAAGCAGAATTTATTGTGAAAAATTCTATAGCATGGCATAGCATGGATAGGTCTTTTTCTCCTGTGATTATAATAAATAGGAATTTAATATATATACATGTTTTATACATATATTGTTCAGTTGAAAGACATGTTGATGGACATGTCTTTCTTTCAGCCGGGAACTCCGGTTCTATGATTTTAATGATAATATTTTCTATGCTTATGACATGGAATTCTTGTCATTGCTCTATGCTAGAAGTCATAGACTTTTTTTCTTATATACCCAAAACTTACAACTGTTTAACAAAGTGATCACTGTTCATGACTGAATGATCTTACTATTCTGTCTTGTCTTCATGCCCTCACATTCTGTCTTCTCTGTGATCCACTCTATTTCTGATCCTTTCCACGGAAATTTGTATTTGACTTAGTGAAACTTTAATTTCTGTCATCATTTCATTTTTTCTTCTGTATATCTATCTCTTTATCAAATTCCATCTAAATATGTAGATTCAGTTTCCTTATTTCTTTCATCTTTTGGTGTTTCCTTGGGATTAATTCAGGAGATAGTCATGTGTTCATCTTTCTCCCTTCATTTGGAGTTTTTTCAGTGTTCAGGAAAGACTTGACTGTAGTAGGGTTGAAATGATGTTTTCTTCTCTTAGGTTTATGTTCAGGGCGCCAATCTCTTTTCCCAGTGATCCTCTGGTAGGTGATTAGTATTTGCAATGCAAACACTAATCTATGAAATTAGTGTAATCTATGAAATTAGTGTAGCAGTTGAGTTCAAAACAGTCATTAGTCATTCTTTAAGGGCCAACTGTATTATGGAGAAAAGGAGGACTTCATTCTCTCTATACTGACATGTTATATCTTGTGGGTATAAGTAGAAATAAAAGGGAAATAAGTCATGGTGGGATTAGTGATTAATAGAGTATTACTAAATGGGACATAGAGGAGCAGCAAAAACATCATGAGAGAGTAAAAACTGGGGGTACAGAAAGATTTCACAGTTTGGGTTAAAGGTAAATTGGAAAAAGAGAGGAAAGACTGTGCAGTCATATCATGTAGAACAGTCCCATCTCTCAGGAAACTGAGCCACAGACGTCCTGTAACCAGGACAGTCTGTGTTACTAAGATGGAAGAAAGGATGAATGAAAACATTTCCAAAAGCAAAAAATTACATAAGATGTGAATATTGAGAAACTGGGCCTGCCTTCCTACATTGACCTTGGATGTGGTATAAAAAAGGAATAGCTGTAGGAGGAAATGCAATTTAGTGGATCTATTGGATCATAAAAGTAAATGTCCAGAATATTGGGTTATCTCATCACTGGGAGACCCTCTGCATTGTTCTCCCCAAAAGTCTTGCTCCATAGTATTCTTTATGTTGAGTTTCAGCATCAAGTTCTTCCTGGACCATCCCCCATGACTGCAATAGGGGCAGATGGACCAGTGTGCAGTGGTTGGACCATTATTATTTAGTTTGATGATTTTGTAAATGATGTTTTCTTTATAATCTTTGGTCTTATTTGTTACATTAGATTATGAAAACACTAAAGTATAAGAACAGGACTGTGTCAACAGTTTTGAGGAATATTTTTAATCCCTGAAGTAGGGCAATAGAGGAGGGAAGAATTCAGTTCTTGCCCTATCCTATATTAAATCAAGATTCTTCCTCAAAACCAGATGCTAGAGTTGGAGCTTTATGACATGGTACTTGGCTAGTATGTAAAAGGCTATGCCTTTCATCACCAATACTGCAATTTTTCTTACTATTTAAAAAGATTCTATTTAATAATCAAGTCTGCTTTCAAACTTGTGTTTCTTTGACTCAGCCTCCAGAGAAGACAATTACAATTTATTTTCATGTATATTTTGTGTATTAATGCTATAGCACAAAAGATATATACATGTACCTCCTTTTTGGTTCTAATCACTGAGTAGAAGTAAAGATAGAGTGAGAAAAATCTCATTGACTAAGGAAAGACTTACTCCTTCAATTTCTGTGTTGGCTCTTAGTTTCCATTAACAATTCTCATAAAGTTAAGGGAAATACCTGCTGATCCCAAATTTCTGAGAATATTACTTAGGAAGCAATGATAGGTTTCATCTGAAATTTTTCAAAATACTCCATCTCTGCTTGCTGGTGTGATTTGGATTTATTCTGTGTTGTGCCTCATTGGGTAGCCTACAACAGAATTATTTTCATGTTTCTGCATTCAGTTGGTAAGTGTTTTACTGATAATATGTCTTTGGTATATGTAAGTCACATTTCTACACAGGTTTCCACCCAAAATATATTCTGATTTTAGTAACAGGGCAATAGAAGCAACCAGATTCAATTCTCCACTTTCCCCTAGTTTTGTAAGTTTTAGAAATGCCTGTGAAGAACTGGTAAGAATTGTCTAATAAATATTTCATAGAATTGTACACTGAATCTTCCTGGAGCTGAACTCTTCTTTTTGTGTTTGTATTTAAAATTCATTTACTTTTAGGACTGATATACTTTTTATATTTTGTAATTAAACTCATTTTACCACAATTATTCCTGTTGTTTTGATATTTCACTTAAATTATTGAAATTTTGCAATTGGTGAATAAAATAACTGTCAAAAACTTAAATTTTTATTTTAATCATTTTTTTTCTTTTCTCTATAGCACTCTTTCCATTCCTGACCAGAATATATAAGAAATTAAACATCTGCCTGTTTCCAAGTGATGCTACATCATTTTTTAAGAAATTTATAGAAAAAACCAAAAAAGATCGACTTGAAAATACCCAAGTGGTAAACTATGAAAAAATTTGTTTAATCCTATGGTAATGATGTCAAAAGACACACATTCCTCATAGAAAGCCCTCTTCAGATATTAGATGTATTTGGTCTGTTCAATTTGTAACATGCCTAGAATTTTGCCAACATCTTTGAGCATTGAGATTGCCACTTGTATAACCCAGTTTTGCTTAATACAGCATATGTGCTGGAATAAGGATAAGGATGTTGGCAGAAAAAAATGCTGACAGAAGGCTGTCAGGGAGTCAGCATCATGTCTGAGGAGGTGCCATTGCTTCTTTGCTAGTATTCTGGGGTTTGGACCATTAGTAGGTGTGGTTGTTTGAAAGAAAGTGGCTCCCAAAGGGAGTAGCACTATGAGGAGGTGTGGTTTTTTTGGAGTAGGAGTGGCCTTATTGGAGGAAGGGTGTCACTGTATAGGTGGGCTTTGATCTCATACATGCTTAAGCCACGCCCAGTGTCTCAGACCACCTCCAGGTGCCTGTCAATGTGTAAGAACTCTCAGGTATCCCTCTAGCACCATGTCTGCCTGTATACCGCCTTGCTTTCTGCCATGATGGAAATGAACTAAATCTCTGAACTGTAAGGAAGCCTGCAGAGTTAAATGTTTTTATGTATAAGAGTTGCCAAAGTCATGGTGTCTCTTCACAGCAATAGCAACCCTAAGTAAGAGAGTAGGCAATCACATAAAACCTAGCAATCAGTTCAAGAAGCACCAGCTGATGAGTATGAGATATTGGTTAACAATAAATATGTCAAGGAGAAGAAACTACAACCATCCAGCTAGGAGTCTATCCTCAACAGCTACAGGTGCTTAGAATGAGGGAAAGCCATGAGAAATGGTGATGGACATGGCAGCATGATACACTACACTGATAGACTTATTTAAAAAAATATTTTTTCATGACAAGGTCTCTCTGAGTAGCCCTGGCTATCCTAGAACCCATTTTATAGACCAGGCTGGACTCAACCTCAAAGATGAGCCTGCCTCCTAAAGTGCTGGTATGAAAGTGTGTGCCATCACAACTGGGCTCATGATGAACTTTTTGTTCCTGCAAACCTCTGGGTCAGTGTTTTGTGTTACTAGTAATTCAGACAACATGAGCGTAACTCTTAAATGAACTATTTCCTATCATGAGAGTTAAACTTCTACATTTCATACTTATTTTTGGCCTGGAAACCCACTTTCTGCTTTTAAAATTTCTTTCTCCTTTCAGCACCGAGTGGATTTTCTTCAGCTGATGATGAACTCCCAGAATTCCAAAGACACGGAGTCCCATAAATGTAACTAAGGATAATTTTGTGTCTAAAGGGAATGCACAGAGGGAGGGGCTGATTCTTGAAATGTAAAGGGGTCATTCAAGAAGAAAAACTTCCTGCTAATTCACAGAAAGACACAGAATTGCTGTTATAGGCAGCAGACTGAGGCACTTTCTAAAATCATGGTATATATGCATACAGAATATATTAGGTTTATTGTACCTTCCCTCTGTGACTGAGAAGCTACAGCCATGAAATCTCACCAACATTGCAACCTAACCGAGGCCTGAATTGGCCCAACAACAGTTGACATTCCAACGTTGATGGGGAAAATTTCATGAGAACTCATCCCTCGATAAAGAGATGCAGGTAGTTCAGATTATGAGAGAGAAAGAGAGAGAGAAAGAGAGAGAGAGAGAGAGAGAGAGAGAGAGAGAGAGAGAGAGAGAAGTAGTCTTTCCAAAGGATGAACCCCTGATTGTTTATCCAATACTAAGTTGCCAACACAGAAACAGGTTCAAGTAGGCAAAACTGAGTAGATTCAGCAGGTTATACTTATGACTATTTATTTGTGTATGTATTAAAAATATTTAAAGAAGAGGCCCTAAATTTGAGATTGAGTGAGTGGAGGTTTGGCATGGGAGGGTTAGGAGGAAGGACACAAAGAGGGTAATGAAATAATTATATTTTAATGAAACTTTTAAAGATCTGAAGGTCTGTTATGAGCATTGCTTTTACATATCAAGAGTATTCATTGATGTGTGGGTCACTACATCAGTCAAATGCTGATTCTCAGCCTCAGGCTGGGCCACTGAATCAAAATCTCTACGTGCAAATCTGCTTTAAGAGCACCCAATCAGGAAGCATAGTGTCCAAATAGCAACTTTCACTGTGGTTCATGCGTTGGAAGTATGCTCAAAAGCTTAAGGAACTGTGGAAATTATTTTTCCTTTTATAATAACATAGCACTTTAAAGAAGAGAAATCACAGTGTCTATAATATATTTCCTCTTCATTCTTTTACTCACTGTGACTGGGTTTAATATTTCAGAGAAATGCTTCTTTCCATACATTGGTAGTACAATGTGTGTTTTGGAAATTTTAATTAATTAATTCCATAGTTAATACCACATTTGAAGTCAATGCTCATTTTTTGTTATTTTCTATTATTAAACAATTTTTTAAATTAAATATGTTTTGATCATATTCTTCCCCTCTCCAAAGGCCTTCAGGATCCCTCCACCCAGCGAAGTTTAAATTCATCTTCAAAAGCAAACAAAAGCCCAATACAACAGAAAATTACCCAAAACAAAGGAGAAAAAACAAAACAATACCAAAAACAAACACTAAAATGTGACTAAATAAAAGTATACACACACACACACACACACACACACACACACACACACATTGGAGTCCATAATATTTTGGGCAACTACTGCTGAGAATGAACCCTGTCCTGGAGTGGTTGATATTCCCAGTGTCACGCCATTTGGAAAGACACCTGGTTTTCTCTCTCCCAACACATATAAAGGACAACTCAGTTGTTTCCCTTTTTTCCAGTGACTAGGTTTTTATTTATGCATTCATTCTCTAATGTAACAAAATAAAATACAGAAAGAAAAAAACTAATATATCAAAGCTGGGGAAGAAAAACTAACAGAAGAAAAGAGTCTAAGGGAAGATGCAAGAATCAGATACCCAGTCATTTGCACACTCAAGAATACCATAGAAACACTGGGAGCCATAATACATACACAGAGGACCTGGTAGATACCTGCAAAGGCCCTATTCATGCTTCTTCAATCTCTGGGTGTTCATATGGCATTTCATCATGTTGAACTGGGGTGTTGTATTCTTGTTTTTCTTGGTATGCTCATCCCCACTGCCTCATACAGTCTTCCTGACTCCTTTTCTGTGGGATTTCCTGGACTATGAGGAGAGGGATTTGGTGGAGACATCCCACTTAGGACTGAGTGTTCCAAATACTCTCACTATCTGCCTATTGTCTGGCTGCCGTTCTCTACATTTGTTCCCATCTACAGGAGGAGTCTTCTCTCATGATGACTGAGCAAGGCACTTATCTGCAAGTAAAACAGAATATCATTTGGAATCATTTTATCCCTTCATTTCTTTTTTTTTTTTTACAACAGTATTATTTGGTTTTGTTTTCGGTCCCTGGGATATCTATGTGTAGGTTCTTGGGCATCCAAGCAGTGCCAATCTTAGTTCTATCTCATGGAATAGGTTGTAAGTCAAATCAGTTATTGGTTGGTTACTTCCACATGTATTGTGCCACCATTGCCCTTGCATATCTTGCAGGCAGTACACCATTGTAGATAAAGTGCAGTATACCTTCCTGTGTTAAAGATGGTAGACCAAAGCAGGTGAAGGCTCTGTGTAGGCACCAGCTTTGATCATTGACATAAAATGTCTTATCTCATTTTAGCTCTTTCTGATCTGGAGATCCTGGCCCAATCAATCACATTTATTTTTGCTGGCTATGAGACAACAAGCACTGCTCTTTCCTTTATTACATATTTACTGGCGATTCACCCAAATGTTCAGAAGAAACTTCAGAATGAGGTCGATGCAGTCCTGCCCAATAAGGTGAGTGGATGGTGCTGGAAGCTACAGAGAAAATGTCAAACCTCAATGTGAAACACTACTTCTGTACTTGAGTTTGGAATTATAGTAAATACAGTAAGAAGTGATTCTTTCAGCAATAACCTGTGAAAATCTAAAAAAAAAAGAAAGAAATATGTGTAGAGAATAACTAATCTCTGTAATTCTGTACTGATCCTGTAATATGCACTATCTCTAACTACAATGAACCAATTCAAAAACATGCATAAAATCTCTCTAGATTTTTTAGGGATAAGCAAGTGTCAGTCAAGTGTCTTCTTTAAACTTAAATGGGTGTTTTGCCTGCATGTATATATCTGTAACATATGCACATCTAAAACATGAGGAAGCCAGAAAATTGCCTCAGATTTCCTGTAATTAGACTTCTAGGAAATGTGCTTACCATATGTGTACTGGGAACTGAACCTGGGTCCTCTATAAGAGTAAACAGTGCTCTTAACCATTGAGTCATACCCCTAGAACTTAAACAATTGACCTGATAGCTGTATTATTTTTACTGGAAATTCTTTGGCATGACTGATATCAACGGTGTCTTGTGTGGTCCTTTCTGGGCAGGCTGATTTAGCTATGCTCTTCATTATTCCTCTCTCTAATCACATAATTCGAATAAAACAAAGGGCATCGTGGCAGCTTTCAACTTAAACTGTTCACTTCTACATTATGGTAGCTTCAGAGTCCCACAGTGTGAGAGCCACACATCGTATGAGCTGTCTTCTCATCTATGCCCAAAATTGGATGCAATGGTGTGTGAGGTACCCGAACTCTGGGACTGGCTGGATTGTCAATGACATGCACTCAAATCATCTTCAGACCTCATACTCACCCCCTATTCTTGTTTCATTCTGTCACTGTGACAAACGCCATGATCCAAAACAACGACGGGTAGGAAAACATTTACCTTAGCCTACACTTTCACATGACAGGCTGACACTGAGGACAGTCAATGCAGGAACTGAAGATAGGAACTTTTAGTCAGGACTGCCTGCCACTCTACACAGCATGGCTTCTGACCAAGGCACTCACACACAGCCAAAGAAGCACAGCAGGAACTATGAAGGTTGCTGACTGCTCTCTGGCCAACTCAATGACATGTCATTATCTAGTTGTTTTCAGGCAGCCCAGGGTCATCCAATCAGGAAATAGTACTACATGCAAATTGCTAGACCCTCCTACATCAGTGAACTGTTAGGGCATCAACTCTCCAAGATACATGCACAATCCAATCTAAACTACCAATCCCTAATTGATTAATATAGACCTCCTTTTCAGGTGACTTTAGCCTGTGGGATGTTGAAAGTTAGAGATTTAATAGAACAACATATGAAGTATCAAGGAAAAGTTTCTTTCAGAAACTGAGCATGGAGCTGAATGGGTCTCTCACTAGAATAGAAACTTTTTGCTCAGTTCATCTCCATTTTTAGGCTGTTTTACCATAAAGAGTTTCAAAAAAGATTCTACTGAAGTTAGTCACTATAATTTCATATACTATTCCAGTTTAATATGGCATTGATATTCAAATTGGACATCTATAGTAATAAATTAAATTCAGTCATAGAATTTAAAAAGTGTGAGTTGTACTTTGAAAGGATTGATATAGAATTTTAAAAAGGAATTTAATGTCCCCCACATTATATTTCCTCAGTCTGGACTTGTGGATTCCCTATATTAAATTTTGACACTCTTAACATCTGATTTATGTTGAGTGAGATTGACATAGTATGCCATTCATTATTACTGAAAGGAAAACAGTGCAAATGAGAAAAATGAATACTTGGGACCTAAGTGTAAGCTTATGTGAATGGTCTTTCATATTCACTTCATCATGCATTTCTGTGGACCTTTAGTATGTCAACACATGACTGTGGTGAATAGGACTTATCAATGGTAAATCCAATCATTAATCTGGGTTGAATGTGGAGTTCCAAAAAACTTAATAGTACTATGTAGACTGACATGAAAGTTAGTTTCAAATATCAAATGAGCAAAATCTTTTTTTTAAATTTTCCCAGGCACCTGCCACTTATGAAGCCCTGGTAGAGATGGAATATCTGGACATGGTGGTGAATGAAACTATGAGATTATATCCAGTTGCTCCCAGGGTTAACAGGCTCAGTAAGAAAGATGCTGTAATCAATGGTGTGTTCATTCCCAAAGGGACACAGGTGATCATACCTATCTATGTTCTTCACCAAGACCCAAGATACTGGCCAGAGCCTGAGAAATTCCGTCCTGAAAGGTATGAGGTCCCTGAGAAAGGGATCATACACATAACTTCTTTAAGAACACCAGACTTCTTTAAGTATTTTAAGACATCTCTTAATTTAATCAGTTAAATATAAATTTGTATTACCTTGCTGCATTTAAGTTTGATTTTAGAATGCGATTATTGCATAATGATAACTATTGTAAAAACTACAACCATTTTAATGGACCAAAAAATGATATTTCTATGTTTTGTAATTTTGTTATAGAGTCTTAAACCTGTCTTAGTTAGGGGTTTTAAAATTGTGAAGAGATACTATGACCATGGTAACTCTTATAAAGGAAAATATTTCTTTGGGGCTGCCTTACAGTTTCAGAGGTTTATTTAGTCCATTATCATCATCGCAGGAAGCATGGCAGCATGCAGACAGACATTGGGCTGGGGAAGTAGCTGAGAGTTTTATATCCAGATCAGCAGGCAGCAGGGAGAGAAGAAGGACAATAGTCTTGGCTTGAGCTTCTGAGACCTCAACCCACCACCAGTGAGTGACACTTTACCACAAATGGCCACACCTTCCAATAGTGCCAGTTGCTATGAGCCTATGGGGCTATTTTCATTCAAACTACCACAAAATCTTAATATAAATTCCATTAATATAATGACATCATTGGACATATTTGGAAATGTGTGTAGATATTTAGATATTGGAAAAAATATCAGTTTTCAACTGTATTTATAATTGCTGATTACTTTCTATAATCTATAATTGCTATTTTATGACAGGTGCTTCAGTGTGTGTGTGTGTGTGTGTGTGTGTGTGTGTGTGTGTGTGTGTGTGTGTGTGTGTGTGTGTTTCAAAGAGGGCAAGTAAAATTGCCATGATTAGGAAATTAGTTATCTTATTTAAATTGTGAAGTTTATATTTCTTTACTCTGGACCTATCCCAAAATATAGGAATCATTTCCCAAATATAAGAATCCATTGTATTAGCCATTGGTGCAGGTAGAGGTGCAGAAAACCTTCTCTTAGATGGTTTAAGGGGCATCACTGAGGATGAATGTTAATATAAGTCCTCTTAGTCTTATTCCTGTCTCTTTTGTGAAGGAAATGCCCTCACACTTATCCAGTGGGTGAGTCCTCCAAAGTCAAGTAATCTACTCATTAGAAAGTTGTTATTTTCATCCCTCTTGAATCAGAATCAGGGTATTCTGTTAGTGCAAAATAATGCCCAGTCTCTGGAAATTGTATGCAGCATGGAAACAGTTGCTAGGTTACCATTGTTGCCCTACTAATAAAAGTACAGGATCATATTTTATCTTTTTTTCTTAAGTTTTGAGATTATAATTTGGAATATCATTTTTTCATTCATCTCCTCACTCCAAATTCTCCTATAGATCCTTCCCCACATTTCTTCATGTACATGGCTTCTTTTTTCACACAATGCTTACATTTAGGTGCTCACATACAGGTGTGTGGATATACATATATATTCCTATAAATAACCTGTCTAATCCATATCATGCTACTTATATAAAAATGATATTTTTAAGATATATGCAGCTGAATCAGGAGGCCAAGAATTTAGACAAATAGTAGTATCTTTTATGAAGTTCTTGATGCCTAAGACCTTGTATTCTTAGCCATGTGTCCCTGGTGTTGGCAGATGGTCTATGTATAGTGCTTATTACAGGAATAGAATGGAGTCACCTAACTCCTGTTTTCTGGTTAGGTGAATTCTGTGTCCCTCTATATAGCCACCACTTCCACCTCCTTTAGTTCAGTGGCTACAAACTTGGACAATATTCATTTTGCATCTCTATTGTTGTTTCTGCTTTCAATTATATAATATAGACTCAGTGTCATCAGTGACTAGACCAGGGAAGAGGAAAGCAAAAGTTAAAAAATGCAGATGTTTTAATCAAATGCAGTACATAAGATGTCTACAGAAGAATGCCAATGTTTCCCATCTGTTTGAGTGTGTGTGTGTGTGTGTGTGTGTGTGTGTGTGTGTGTGTGTGTGTG